>PVJD01003721.1:0-155617 GCA_004026545.1 Mormoops blainvillei | reverse complement strand
TGATCATTGTAGAGAATTTCACTGTACCATGGAGATGGATGACATTGTGTTGGGATGGCTTATAATGTTCTCTAATTTACATGTATGTATTAAAATATATTTTAAGATTGTTGAGGGCAAGGATTACCGTTTTGGTAAGATCCTTGTGGATAGAATAAAATGATTTATCTAGATCATTCCTAAACCCTATAAGTAATGGCTGGGTATTTAGTATCACCTTAATAAAAACGTAAGAAAACTTTTCATTGTTTTTGTTATTGTTGCCTTCTATGTGTGGTCAAAATGATAAAATTATAAAGGCTTATTTTATTTTTTAAGAGGTAGAACCACTACAATATTATTGACCTAAGGAAAGGCTTAGTAGAATTCCATCGTGGAGGAGGTGATGCTGGTTATGATTTTTTAGTGCTCCTCTTCACACTAGATGGGAGGGAGGAGCTGGGGTTAAACTAGCACGGTCCAAAGCGGCAAGGACCAGCAGCCTCGGCCTCTCCTGGGACCTACTGAATCCGACCTTCAGTGACCCTGGGGCTCTGCTTTTTCACAAGCCCTGAAGGTGATTCTCAATGCGCACTCCAGCGTGAGAAACCGTGGGCTGAGTGTTTGGGGTGAGGCTGCAAAGGAGCTTCACTTTCATATTACGTGTTTCATTTGTTTTCCCCTTTAGTTGTATCACCCAGGTTAAGGAGATAATTTATTCAAATTTCCAAATGACAGCCTTGGTCTTGATAAATATACTTAAATACATAAATATCCAACTATTACATTATTCTATATCTATTACTTTTATAGTAGATAAGATTTTATATAGAATTATCAATAATAATATACAAATTAAATAGTTTTTAATGATTAATGATATAAAGCGTGACACATTATGCTATCGTTGAGTTCAGATGAGAAAATATTGAATATTGGTTGACTGAAATTGCGTTTTATAACACTTCAGAGTTCTTTCATCTCTCAGTGAAAATTTTTCATGGACTAATGAAATTAGGTCCACCTCATTCCTTTGTTATATATCCCAATCTTCTTCTTCAGGGATTTGGAAGCATCTGTATCTTTTTAAGCCATATTTGTTCTTTCAGTCACTCACTTACTCTATGGTTGTTTGTAGAACTTCTCCAAAGCTTTGGGTACAGAACATCATGCTAAAGACTTAAGAATTTAAAAAAAAAAGAATAAAAAAAACCAGTTTCCTAAATATTAAGTGTTATCCTGGATGGAATCCTGGAATAGTAAAAGGATGTTAGGGTAAAAACTAAAGAAATCTGAATAAAATATGAGCTTTAAACATTAATAATAATGTATTAATATTGGTTTATTACCTGACAAATGTACTATATTAATGTAAGCTATTAATAACAGGGGAAACTGAATGTGGGTATATGGAAACTCTCTGCACTATCTTTACAACTTTTCTAGTAAATCTGAAACTATTCTAAAATTAGAAGTTTATTAATACACATGCACACCCCACCGCCACCACCACCACCACCACTACTTCTACCCAAACCCTTTCTCCAAGGAGCTTAAGATTTAGTTGTTGTAAAAAAGAGACAAATCATAATAAAGCAGTGTGTGTGTGTGTGTGTGTGTGTGTGTGTGTGTGTGTGTATAGTCTTTCCAGAAACTATTCAGCCATGTACTATGAAAAATAGAGACATTTATTGAAGAAGGTACAAGAAATATTGTATATAGGACAATGATGCCTCAGCCCCCTTCCAAGTAGACACCTTGGGAGCTCACACAGCTCTCCCAATTGCCATCAGCTGCCCCATCGTATTTTCTGAATCTTATCAATGGTCTGAAATTTCTTCCCTTTGAAAGATGATTTTAGTTTTGGGGAAAGCCGGAAGTCACAGGGCACCAAATTTGAGCTGTAGGGGGATTGAGTCACCTGGGTAATTTGATGTTTTGCCCAAAAACTCTGCATGAGATGTGATATATGAGTGGGTATGTTGTGATGAAGCTGCCAATCACCCATTGCCCATAGCTGCAGCCTTCTGAATCATCCCAATAATTGCCATGGAGGCATGTTCAAGCTTAATGCTAAATTTGATGCAGATTCGTTGCTTTACCTACTCAGTCATTTTGAATGTGACAGCCACACAGCACACATGCTCACTCAACAGCATCTACTGCCCCCACTGACGAGTACAGTGAAGTTATAGTTGTTCACGCATGTGCATTCCAGTCCACTCTCCTTGGCTGCCCAGTTACATCAATGTTGCACAAACTGTTCTCATTATATTAGCAGTGGCTGGAGTTTTACTGGAAAGACTCTGTGTGCGTGTGTGTGTGTGTGTGTGTGTGTGTGTGTGTGTGTGTTTTAACACAAAGTGCTATAGAAGCATGGAGTTGGGAATTGAAAGAACCAGTGGTCAATCTTGGAGATGAGTAGAGAAGCCCGGGCAAGAAGCAATGGGCAAATTGTCTATGTGTCTCATCCTGTCTTGCCACCATTCCTGCCATCCTCCCACTGCCAATCCATTGTATATAGTGCACTGCGTCCTCCTTGAAACAGAGTTACCCTTGAGTATGAAATTAACTGAATACCACAGTGATCATAGTCCTGCTACACATGAGAGTGTCGGAAATGTTCTTTATTCATCCTAAATTAAATTACCCCCATTTCTCTATGACTTTAAGGAATTCTCACTTTCTTTGCATAAGTGATGTATGATTAATACAATTCACAAGTAGATTTTGAAATATTTGAAGACCAGTTTATGGCATTTTATTGTTTGAATCCTTAGAATCTAACAAACTTCTTGTACTTAATAAACTTATTTTATCTGTTGCATTTAATGTATAGAATTTAATTGTTATTTCTATTCATATTAGTATTACCAATCTTAAGTCTTTTCTCAAATGTTACATGTAAAAGGTTCTGAATAAAGTTCTCAGAAAATGAGATGATGGGGACGGTAGAGAAGTCAGGAAAAAGGCTGAGAATACTTTGGCCCTGCTCCAGAATGTTAGGCCCTAGTGTGGCTTCAGGTCTTCTGTTACAAAAACCCTGAACAGAAATCCAGAACTGCTTTAAAATTATTCAGAAAATATCCATATTTTACCAAAGGATACAGTTTGAGGCTGTAGCAGAGGGTGGTTTGAATTTAACTGCACCATTATGTAATTGACATCCCATTTCAATCACGTTTTCTTCTCATTTGCTCCAGTTGTGCTCTCCCAATGTCCAATGCAGCATTTCATTCATTTCTACAGTGATGAACTATGAAGAAATACAGACGATGCATGTAATTAGCAACAAAGAAAGAGTGGCAGGACTATGAAATTGTATTAACTTACCTGACATCTTTGTTTTAGGGGAATGCCTTCAGTGACAAAAAGTAAGAATGTTTTTTGTTGGGTTTTTTTTTTTCCAGCTTATTTCTGTGTGAATGTTGTTTTATAAGTAATTTGACTCTTGCCTTTGTTTTGAGGATTTATCATTTTAAAAGAATAGCTGTAGGTAATAATATGGGGAGGAGGATAAAGATTACCAGTTTTATGATTATAGTTCGTTTATTTAAGGTATTTTCAATTTATTGTTCTAACTCAATTAAGAAGGAACCAATGCAAATTTTATCTTAAAATATTTTATAATTTAAAAAGCTTACAAAATTGACAATATACTTTGAAATATTGTATCCTTGAAGCTTTTTTAGCACCATACAAATTAAACAAATGTAATACACCTAACACAAAAGAGGAATTAATAGACATAAACAGAAATGTCAAAAGTAAAGATAATTCAGGAGAATGCCTCCATTTGTCACTGTCCCTCACTATTATAAGGAGTAAATAAATATGGAAATGGGAAACACTTGATTATTTTAATTTTAGAAACTAAAGCAAGGTTGTCAAAATAAATATGTAGAAGATAGGATCATTTTGATAATTTAAAAAAAAGATTTTATGTTTAATTTTTATTCTATTTATTTATTTATTTATTTTTATAGAGGAGGGAAAGGAGAGAGAAGGAGAAGGAGAGAAACATTGACATGTGAGAGAAACATCAATCAGCTGCCTCTCACACGCCTCCAACTGGAGAGGTGGCTCACAACCCAGGCTCGTACCCTGACTGGGAATCAAACTGGTGGCCTTTCGGTCAGCAGGGTGGCACTCAATCCCCTGAGCCACACCACCCAGGGCTATTTATTTTCAGAGAAAAGGGAAGGGCAGGAGAAAGAGAGGGAGAGAAATACAGATGTGAGAGAGAAATATTGATCCTTCGCTTCTTCAGTGCACCCCTACTGGGAGCTGAACCTGCAACCCTGACTAGGTATCAAATCTGTGACCTTTTGCTTTGTGGGATGTTGCCCAACCATCTTAGCCACATTGGTCAGAGCCACTTTTATAATTCTGAGCAAGACAAAAATAATATACATTTTTTAAGAAGATGGGAAAAGTAATGGAAAATAAAAATGATTCTTTTGGAAATAGTTGTATCATTATGGATGAAACTGATATATCTTATATTTCCTTATCAAAAGCAAAAAAGGGAAAAAGAAATTTCAAGTTTGGCATCATCACAATGTATAAATGTTATACACATTTCTCGTCAGAAGCATAGTATCTGACAGATACTTTATAATTGCTTAAAATGAGTACTAGAATGTTGAGCTTGCTGGCAGTTTAGGGGTCTGCATAAACTTGAGTTAACCATATGTTGTGTTCTTAGAATAGCCATATCACTCATGTTTAAAATTTAAACCAAAAAGAAAAGATATTTCTTCTAAGTCAAATGATGTAATTTTAGTTTTTGATGTACTCAGTTACCCAGAAAATTGCATCTTCCCATTAATAAGGGAACAGAAAATATTTAAAATATTTCCATTTCATTTTTCCAGATGAAGAAAGAGAAAAGAGAAGATTATTAAATACTGAAATGGATTTTACATGCCACAAAGATATCAATTTTTTACTATATTGTTACAGTTATGAGAAGTTAAGGTTTAAACTTCAACGCATTAATATACTTTGATTTTCTAGTAATTTCCCAAAGCAAAATTACCATGTAATAATATATAGATTACCATAGGAAGAAGAAAAATATTACAGTTAAGTCAGTTATGCTTACGATTAAAAGAATCTAATCATATCTTTGTCATTATATTTCTTAAAAGTAAAACAAAAGTTATGTACTGGGCACTGTTTTTGACAGACTTGTTTTTGCCAAATGTTTTTTACTTGCTCCAAAATGTGTATGCCCAAACTGAAATATGATTTATTTTAGAATCATAGAAGAATTTTTCCTATCCGGAGAATAAAAAAAGAAGTCCCCAAGACTTAAACATCAATAAAAGTGGACAAGAATAAATATGAAAAATAAAATTAAGAAATTTATACCAATAAGAAAGTCTACATGCAATTAAAGCAATAATCACTCTGAAACACATTAGATGCCTTTTATAACATTGGCCCCAGGGGATGTAAAATAAATACAATACTAGGATTTTATTGTATACACTTATTTTTTGGAATACATAATTATGTTTACAAGGCGTTTACATTTCTATCTTAGTGAACATATAACAGCAATATATTTTTTAGACTAGAAATGCCATTTGTCCCTTCAGTCTACTAATTTACACCCCCTGCATAGTTAGCGCAGCCCTAGATATTGCTTTATTTTTGAATACCCAAGATACTGGTAAATGAGAAAATTTATAATCATTGGTAAGAATAAAACTCTTGCCAGCAAAGGCATAGGTATAGGGTGCACTCTGCCTGTGAATGGTTTCTGGAATGAAATCCGTTGCTGACAGATTTGCTGCACTTCACTTCTGAGACTCCTCCAGCCAGGCCCCCAGTTGCCATTCACACTGCTAGCCACTGAAATTTCCTTTTGTCTTCATTATTTTTTTTCTCTTATACAAATAGGCCCAGCTGCTCCTGCAGGCGGTTGCCCACACTCCCCCATACTGCGCTTGCTGGGGATGGCAGCCCGAGCAAAGAATAACAGCTGGGATTGGCTTACTTTGGCATCTAAATAATTTTGGGTGGGTCCATTCCTAACTTTATTATTTCATTTAATTTGTAATCTTCCCTTCTGCTGAACTTTTAAAAGATAGATAAATGCTGTTTTTCTAAAATGTTTTCCCCCTCTGGCTGTGTCTCTCTTATACCTGGCCGCTCAAGGCAAACAGACCGGTTCGTTTTGCACATTGTTATTTTTTCCACCTTTAAGCACCTTTTGGAAAACTAATGCAGCAGAAACAAATCCGATGGTGTGATCTTGGACACTTACTAAACCTTTCTTTGGCTCAAAGAGGTGAATAATAATAGCACCTGTGTCATTGATGGTGATAAGGATTCAAAGAAGGAACATTTCAATGCATTTAGAATAGTGCCTGGCACAATAGTAAGTGCTAAGTGATTGTTTGATAGGAAGAAAATCAAAGAGACGGACAAGGAAATAGAGCAGAAGAGAGCACATCAAAGCAAGAGTGGAGCAAGAGGGAGGAGGGAGAGAAAGGAAGAAGGAGAAAGGGAGGGAGGGAAAAGGTTGGCGGGGCAAAGAAAGGGTAGGAGGGAAGAAGGAAGGGCGGGAGGAATAACTGCTAGAATGTAGAAAACCCATTAATTGCACTTACATAATAATTAATGTTATGCACTTAGCATTTTATGCATCTTATTCCAACCAAATAGCCAAACTCACTAAGTAGAAAAAGATTGGCCTTTAGGAAAACTTGCGAAATATTACTTAAATCACATTATTGCTTTGAAGGTAAGAATTTTAGGATTTAAATCATGTCCATGGCATCTAGATAGCTGGTCAGACACTACTTGATAAGGAAATCCATTTCATTTTGAATGTTCTCATAAGGAGGAAGTACTTACCCACCTAATTCCAAGTCTGACTTAACGAGATTTCTTACACTTTTTAGTCTTAGTTCTTTGCTCTGATGCCAGCAGGGCATAAGTCTTGACAGTCCTCAAATGCTTGAAGATAGTTTTCAAGCCCCTTTGTGGAGGGTGAATATTCCTTATGCCATGGCTATTGTTTCTGACTTTGTTGTCAGTGTTTTGATCATGCTCCTCTTTGACAATATCCCCCTTAAAATGGAGCATCACTGTCAATACTCAGGAGATGCCTGCCTGGTTCACAGGATGGTGCCACTGTTAACTGGTGACTTTTATTTATGAAAGCCACCTGAGTTGACAGTAGCTTATTTGGCAAATATGCCACTGTTGGTTTATGTTTATGAGACTGGTGTCAGCTCTTCTAAGGGTTTTTCATATAGACTCGAAGGCAGCTCTTTCCTTTATTTCACATACGTGGTTTATTTGTGAAAGTTAAGGATAACCCTCTCCTACTCTCTCCAGGCTAGAATGTGGATCATAAGCATAGTGACAACATGTGGTGCCCTGGAAAAGGACAGGGGCTCTGGGGTGAGACATTCCTATATTCAAAGGCTATTTCTGGCACTGTGTATTCTTGCTTAATTTTCTTCAGTTTCTGCATTTATTGTCTTTAGGGAACTAGTTAATTAGAAAGGATAAAACTTGCATTCATTGTAGAAATTCTTTTAAAGTATTTTAAAATTTATAATGTATATTTTGGGAGGCTCTCTAAAATGTCAGTATTTGGAAGAAGTTAAACACACATTTAAGACAATTTTAAAATTAGAATATGCAAAATATATGCTTTTAGCATTCAGGAAAGATGTAGACCATAAATATCATTGCTGATTTTTTCCTAAATATTATAAAAGAATTTACATAATATAGTAAATAAAAGTTTAATTTTAAATTCTTTAATATGAAGAAATAAAACAGTCTTTTTTAACAGCTAAAGTAAACAGGAGACTTTTTAAATGTCTTAAAAATTTTGATTTTAGAAGAATCTGGAATGGTCATCACAACAGAATGGCAGAATTAAAATACTGTTTTAGCTGTGAGTGCTTAATTTTGTAACTTTAATTTGCTGTCATTTTGTAGATTTGCCAGTCTCTGGTTATTTGTAAAAGTCCTGTGCTTTAAAAATAATCATATGATTCTTTTGAATAATTTTTTCATTAACTCCTTATAAATCAAATGGTAAATTCTAGAAAAATAATTCCACAAAAAACTATATATGATAAAAATATGCATCATTAAAATTAAATTTTTAAAAATCCTGCATTTTTACCAATTTATTTATAGTCTCTTTCATTTTAGTTATAGGATTAAATTCATCCAGGCTCTTTTGCTATAATACTGGTTTATGAGCTGTTTATACTTTTTTGGGGATTTTGAATGTGAAGAGGAAGAATGACTAGTAACAGTAAAACACTGTCATCGTTATAAGGTGTATCTCTGCACACATCAGTTTATATAACACTAATTGACAATGTTTCAAGATTTTATACTGTAATAAACAGGTCGTCTGTATGAAGTAGGACCCCCCCACAAAAATTAATTTATTTTAAAAATTATATATTTATTCTTACATGTTTAAACTTAAGTCACCTTCGAAGTGCTATTTGATGCAATATACCTATTGAGACTTCTTTTCCAACGCTCAGAACAGTTTTTGAACTCATTGGTTTTGAAGCCTTTTAGTGCTTCTGCCTTTTTTTTGTTTCACCTCTTCCACATTGGCAAAATGTTTCCCTTTGAGGACTTTTTTCATGGAGGAAACAAAGAAAAATCCTCTCAGGCAAGATGGAGTGAATAGGGAGGGTGGGCCATGGGGTCATGCTGTTTTGGGTCAGAAACTGCAGAACATTCAGTGCAATGTGGGCAGGTAAATCTGTCATCACGAAATGGGCAAAAGCGTTGAAAGAGACTTCAAACAAAATTTACAAAAGCCCCCCAAACACAGCCTCTCACAACAACACCAGCTGGTACACTGATACAGAAGGGTCCCTAGAACAGTCACCTGGCGGTGAAAGCCTATACTACAAAGGGCCCACCTTCCAGAAGATAATTGTGGTTTTTGGGGGGTCACCCCTCATACTATCTCAGAAGATAACACCTGACAAGTAGACTCACTATGCTACCATAAATTAAATTTGCTTTGTAAGGTATTGTTACGGAAAAATGAAACGACCAGACACCGAGGAGTTTAGGAGCACGATCTTTATTTACGTGCAAGGGCCCAGAGGAGACAAACTCCAAATTCTGAGCCCAGAACAATAGCCCCGCATTCCTTTTATTCTGGGCCAAGTGGGGGGGGGGGCGCTGTGTCTTGGGAGGCGTGGTATAGATTTGGCGCGAGAAGGGCTTACAGAGGTGGGAGAGAAGCATTTACATCATTAGTCAGGGCAATTAGCATTTCATCTTTGGTATCGGCCTTGATTCCCTCTACAGTATGTTTGGAGTTCTTTTGTAGTTTATACAGTAAATTATGCTCATGTACTTTTAAGCATATTTAAATATAATATATTTCCTCTATGTTATATGCATTGATTAAAGAGATAAGACCAACATTTTGCTATCCTTTTTTATTTTTTATAACAGTTTTATCAATGTGAGGAAATAGAGAAATTAAAACCACTTTCTCTTACATTATTATAAAGACTGTCAAAGTTTATTTTTCTTTAAGTTAAGAAGTGAAACAGTTTTTTAAATAAATTTATCTCAGGTAAACAAAGAATAGTGTATAATACTATAGATTCTTATATACTAAAAAATATAAAAGCAAATATAATTTCTAATCTTAAATTTATGTTAAAAATGAAGTAGCATGTTTTTCAAGTACAGATTTATAAAACAAAATTATTTTATTACTGTTTTTGATAGTAAAGTGTGAGTTAGGACGAAGTTGTTAGTACAAAAACTGCCTGAAATCGCATTGCTTGCTTACCATTTTAACTAAAAGTCGTTAATATTTTGGTAAATAAGTGCCCTTCCAGATATATTTTTATATATTTGAGCACACACATACTTTTTATAAAAATGGGTCCATATTGTGCATGCCATTTATAAATCTTCTTTTATCAATGCTATGAAGTATTTTCCAGGCCAAGGATGAGTATATAGATATATTACATCTGTTTAAATTATCCCATAGCATTATTTTGTTTGAATGTACCATAACTTATCTACTCAATTGTATATTACAGAACATTTAAGTTGTTTCTGGTTTTCTTTTCTTATTGTAAGTGACATTGTTGTGATCATTAGTGTACATATCCCTTTATACACATGTCTGATTATATCCAAGGTATAAATTCCTAAAAATAAAATTGGTTAGTCAGATGAGAAGGTATTTTGGGAACCTACTAGTAAAAATTGAGAGTAATATTATTTTTTCATTTTAACCCACCATATTCTTACCCAAGCATTACCTTGACATCGGGACACTTTAAAATGCCTAGTTTTTAAAAGGAAGATACATTCACATTATTATTGTCAACATTAGGTATAATATCAATTCTGATTTGTCTGTGGTTAGTAAACATAATCTATAAATACTATCACAGGCAAGAACAAAATTACCTCACAAAATATTTTGCATTCATCATTTGAATTATTTTTAGTTCGAAGTCTGCAGATATAGAATATAGAAGAAATTCCTCATTTCTATTACTTCATTCTTTCCATTCCAAGCTGTTGAGGATATATGATGAGAACCTTCTTCTTCTCTCCCAGGATTGATTAAATAAGGCATAAATCATTTAACTATTTATTGAGTGCCTACTGAATGCCAGGGTACTATTTCTAGGGGCTTTGGATAAAACAATAAACATGGTTTCCACTCTATCTATATCCATAATTAATAATATTATATCCTCTTTTCTAATAGCAGCACATTTTTTCTATTATCCTTTTGCTTTGTCTCCCCTTTCAAAATAATTTTCAAAGAGAGAAGGAAGCAGTATTTTCTCACATGTGACAAATTCAAGGCAAGTGTAATTACTTCTTCTCGTCATATTCATAGTAGACATGGAGTATGGCTTTCTTCTGAGACCAGGTATGGCCTCAGAATCCTTCTCAATACAGTGCTTCAAGTGAACTAGGGTTTTCTTTCTTTCTAATTTTATATGAAAAACAAATAGAGGAATTAGACTATTTGAAATGAAAAAAGTGGGTTAATAATGGGTCTCAGTAAGCTGAGGGTTCAACTTGTGGTTGCCAGATAAAATTCAGAACACTCAATTAATCATATTTGAGGTAAGCAACAAATCATTTTTACAATAGCTCAAGTATGTCCCAGATATAGCAAGGAGGCATACATATACTAAAATTATTCATGTTTATATGAAAATTTTAATTTTTTTGCTCAATTTGGCAAATCTAAGTATGAATCATCTATATTTTAGGAAAATGATCATAAGAATATGAAATTAAATGACCTACTGAGGGTTACACCATGAATTTAACACATAATGGAACAGAACAAAAATAAACAAAAGCATTCAAAAGAGATTAAATGACTCTAAGACCTGCAAGTTTTGTGATGTAAGGTATTATTATATCAAAAGAAAAGAATGCATCCAACAGAGGGAGTCATGGTTTTCTAAAAAATAACTTTATGATATTTATTAAAAAGTAAAATTTTGAATCATCTTTAAACCACTTGGTATATGTGTGTGTATATATGTGTGTATGTATGTGTATACAACATAATTTATAGGAAAGAATAAGGTTCTTGAGAAAACATTATGTATAACATAATCTCATGTTTATATATATGTGTGTGTGTATGTGTGTGTATTAAAAAATTCTGATATATCCCATTGTATTTATCTCTGGGTAGAAGTATATAAATTATGTTCAATTTCTCCTTAATACCTAGTTGAACAGTCTTTCATGTAACATTTATAACTAGAATGCCCAAGAAACTATTTTATTTTAAAATGCTATTCATTCAACAAAGAATAGAGGAAAAAAAGGTCACAGAGGTAAATTTTACCAATATTTAGTCAAACACTGTCCAAATGAGAATAAACCTGGACCAACAGATTTTGTTTAATTCCATCCCATTTGTAAGACCATGCTGGTTATAACATGAATAGTTGAGGACAGAGTGGCTGATGCTATTAAATATAAATTTTTACAAACTTACTGCCAGAATAAAGTAGTATCTTAGAATGAAGAACTAAAATCAGCGAACAAACTTGTTACTAAGGCTAAACTGCCATAACGAGGTCAAAGAGAAGAAAATATTGCATGGTGTTTAGCCTGAACTCTTAGTTTCTAACCGTGTGAATTTGAGTAAATTACGTAAACTTCCATCAACACAATTTTCTCAATTTCAGTTGCAGTGGATAATATCTACTTTATAGGTAAAATTGTGATTCATGTCAGGTACTCAAAAATGTTCACTCCACCATTTCTCCTTGCCTTTCTCACTTTGACTTTTCACCCCTCCCTTGCTGGCACCATCTCTTCTGTCATCTGCTAGCCCGCTTTGTACAGGGCAGGTGATGAGAAAAGCAAAACACAAGAGGATGGTGGAGAGCTACCACCCCTCCCCACCCCTCAACTCTAGACATCAGTTAGAAACGGGAGGAAGGAAAAAGAAATATAAATGGCACACCTTGGGAAGCAAGTAAATTTCATAAATTTCATAAATTTCATAAATTTCATAAATCTCATAAATGTCAGGCTTATGTATCAAGTTATTTGCTAAGAACCTGTACTAGTAATATTTCCTTAGTGCCCACAAGCTCAGCATATCCAAAACTTAATTCTCTATCTTCCGCATTGTTCATGCTCCTCCTCCGGTGTACCCTGTCACAGTGGGTTGTACATGCTTTGGCTCACCTAGCCCAGCCACAAAGAGTAAGTGACCCCTGAGCTTGCCTGCTCTCTTACCAGTCCTCACCATCAACAGCCCCAACTATCTCCATTGACTCAGGCGCTCATCTTGTCCAGTGGGCTCTAGATATTTATTATTTCTTAAGTTAATTTATGTCTCTCTGGTCCCACTAATGTTTTGATAGTCCAACTGCATTAGTGAAATTACCTTACTGTCCATTCAATCTACTATTCATACTATAAGCAGGGTGATCATTAAAAATACAAGTCTTACTCATTTCACTCCCCAAAATAACTCTTTAATGGAATAATACACATGGCTTTTTAGAGAAAATGCATACTTCTTGGCATGGTACGCCAGACTTTTTATGATCCGAGTCCTGTTTCCTTGCCCCTCCTTCTAGTTGTGTATCTTTTTTGAGTTTCAATCTTAAGTGCTACTAAACTGCATGCCTTTCTAGGGACTATCAAGCTTTTTCTAGCCTCCATGCCTTTATACATTGCTTCCTACAACGTCTCTGCCTTTTGTCTCATCTTCCCTTCCTACTCTGCTTGCTGGAACTGTCTGCTCATTTTTAAGACTCAGTATACACGTAAGCCTTGGATAGTTTTCCCTTAATCTAAGCAGCACTCCATGCACACTTTGCTACTATTATTATTGTACTGCATTGCAATTGTCTGTTTATCTATTAAGTTCACTAGAATATACTAGAGAGTAGGAGCAATATTTTGTTCATCACTATATCCCAAGCACATATTGCAATACCTAGCAAAAGTGAAAACTCAATAGATGTTGGGATGGGTGGTTGTGTTACAGTCAACTTGTCTTTCCTGGGTGCTCATTCTGTGTAAGAAACGTGGAAAAGCTATCCTTCAGTGACACAAAGGCATCTTTATCTTAGTGGAGCCAGAAATAGCCTACTCAGAGATAGATAACTTGAGAATTATTCATAAATATATTATCCATAAACATATTTTAGGTTGATATTATTTTTTGTTGTGAAAGAATATTTTTTGGTGCTACTCTACTTTGTGTGAATTCCAGATCATTTGGAATGACCTAGTATATGAAGCTATCTTTTAAAAAGCCCATCAAACAGTGATTTATAATTTCCTCCTTCATAAAATCGCTTAGTTACTAATGTATTCAAATTATAAATTCTAATAAAGGAAGTGGAAGCTCTTTATACTCTGTGACATGGTTATCAAAAAGTATTTGGTGGGGTTAGTTTCATCCCTTTATAGTTAACCTCCTCAAGGCACTTCTTAGAACTTACATATGAAATGGAAATTGGTCATTCTTACAGAGGAATTATATATAAATACCATTGCAAAACAAAGACTATATAGGAACAGAAAACATTAAAAATATTTTAATAATGAAGAGGAATTTGTTGGCCACAGAAATACTTAAAATTATACTAAAATATATTTTGTACTTTGTATTTGCTATTTAAAATAATAATTCTTAACATGTGTTTTGGAATTTTAACTAAATTAAGTATTAAAATGAAGATTGTGAAGATTATGAATTGAAATGTGTGAAAATTGGTTTTTTGGCAGAGGTGGGATCTCACCTGGGCCTTGAAGGATGAGTAGGACTTAGTAAAGAGAGAACAAGGAGGAGGATATTACAATCTGCTTATGCAAAGGGCAAGAATGAAGTGAAAGCTGTAGTGCATTATCTGGAGAAAGCAGAACTTTTGAAAAAGAGCAGGGAATACCATTGAATAAGTAGACTGGTGACAATTTGCCGGATATTTCCTATTTACTAGAAGATATTTAAGTGTGACAAATTGTGTTTCTTGTAGAAATAAAAATTCAAATGTAATTCCTTTTCCTGTTCAGTCAAAGTGTCCCATCTCAGAACTAGTTATCTCTAATATGAGATGTATGTGATTCCTATTTGACCTACAATATAATATACAAATGGAGAAAATGCAGAAAGAAAAGAGCTTTTATCTTATGTAAAGAGGTCATAACATGAGTGACAATTGCCTTTGCTAGATCAAGTTTTGTGTTAATCCGTATATTCCTCTCGTATGCATCATAATTACTGCCAGAGTCCAAAATACATTTGTAGTATAAATACGCCATTTACCAAAAGGTTAAGAAAATAGACTCACACATAATTAACATTATCTGAATATATATTTTTCTGTTATTAATTTTTCTTTTTATTGTTGTTCAAGAGCAGTTGTCTTCATCTTCCTGCCACCGGTTTCCCCCACCCCACCCACCCCTCCTTCCCATCCTCTAGATTTGGAAGGGCCCCAAACAGGTTATCTAGTTCATGGTCTAATCTTCTCAAGAGCATACATTTAACTTGCCACCAACAGGTACTACCAAAGACTTTTTATTTCTTTTCTTAATCAACTTAATCCATTTTACTAACCTTAAGCAGGATTGTTTAAAACCTTTCCTGATGAAAAAATCCATTTAATAAATAAAGCTCTCTCGAGAGTGTGAGATTCCACAACAGCTTACTGTTTAGCAAAGCTTAGTGTTTAGAAAGCTTAATGAAAACAAATAGTTTAGTATATTTAAGGTAACTCCCTTCTTCCATTTAAGACCACTCTCTAGTGGGGCGCCGGTCACTCACAATTCACTCTCCACAACAGAATTGCTTTAGAGTTGCTGCAGTCTGTCTTCTGGTGGGAAGGTGTGGGTGTATGTGTGCAAATCTCTTTACTCCAGTGATTAAAACAATGATGGAAATGTATAAGGTGTGGCTTATTAATGTAATTTTTTTTTATGAACTTAGAAGTATCATGTAGTTTTAATTTATAAGTCACCTGTCTTTAAAAACAAAAATATCATTCTTCCCCTGCCAGCTTCCAGGAGCCCCCATATTCGCCTGTGGCCGCCCACGTTGTGGTAGAGCCCATCTGAATCTGGTTTTTTGGTCCTGGGTCATAGTCCAATTTCTTATGTTTTCCCTAAGTTTTTCCTGTCATCAGTATTTTCCTCAGTCTCCAGGTCTCTCAGTGCCACACTATCGGTTAAGTAGGAGGTTGCAAAACAACCTGACGTGAATTGCATGCTATTTATAATAAACTGTGTAAATAGTATGTTCACATTTTAGCACTACTTGGAGGAATTAAATTCCAAGTTCAGGAGAAGAATGGTGGTAATTTTAAGTCACTCGTAGATAGGTCAGGTATATAGGGGCCGCAAGAGACCTTAGCATAGCGCTGGGCACCGAGAGAGTGCTCAGTGAATTTTAGCTTTCGCTGTAGCTATGAGGAAGATGCTGGTGGTGGTGATATTGTCTAAATGTGTTACAGCAGGAGTTGCATCATATTCATTTTCAACTTTTGCATGGAATATAGTGCTTTGTTCTATTCATAGATATATTCAATACATAATTATACATACAGTCAGTAAGTATGTATTGATTCTGTAACTGAGCAAACCGGAGTTCAGCCACATAGCACCTTGACACATGACCCAACAATTAGTGTTGAAGGAAACAGGTTTATATTGACAGGGTTCCCACCTCAGGGGGAGGGGGGCACTGAGAGCACTCCTGCTCAGAGCCCACCTCTCCCACAAGGACCAGCACTTCCCTTGCTCCCCAAAAGGATACAAGCCAAAACCATGCTGAGAGTTCCCCATGTCCTTATCTGTTCTTAAGCTGCATGCTCAAAAAGGTCTCCATCCTCTCTGGAATATGCACTTGTGGGTTTCAGAGTCCCCATCCTCTCACGGCAGCTCTCCCCTTCGGGACCTGCGGTACGTTGTCTTCAGCCTCCATGTAATGGTTCAGGGAAACATGTGCTGTATTACACTGGATGATGGTGGGGTCCAGCAAGGCACACATCCCAAGAGAGTGGCCTCTCCAAACATCCTTCAGAGACGCAGAGTTCCTCCTCTCTCACTACAGGCTGCATGGCTTCCCCTTACACACCAGATATTGTGGTGGACCCCTTCTCTTTCACCCACTCTCATTTTGAATGTTCAGCTGGAACTTCCTGTGTGACCTCATATCCAGCCCCTTCCTATGGTGTGTTAGCAAGCACCATTTTTGCCAGTTCCCCCATATCTTTTACCTTCTTTCGGCTGCTACCTTTAGTCAGGGCAAAAGTTCCCAGGGACACAGTGACATCCTGGGTGGGCATCCTGGGTGGGCATCCACCTCTCTGGCTATGTCACAAGTCACTATACACTCTTAAAGACATGTACACCTTTCACCCTGGGCAGAGTCCTCTTCCCTTCGGGGAAGACAGGGCTATTAACTTGCCATTGTTATGTGAAGTATCTTAAATGTGTTGTTCACTTTCCCCTTCCCCCTTCCCCCAGTCAAGGGTTGTGGGGGATAATGCTGTACTGTTTTCAGGGGACCCCTGCTCTGCACCCCATTACAGCTTAACCAAAATATCCTCTATTTAAGAACAAAAAATAGGAAGTTACTTAAACATGTACGCTGTTGTGAAATGTCATTCGAACTGTTTATTAATGTTATAATCTCCGTTGGGCACATGACAGGATTGCATATCCCTGCCTCCCCCTGAAAGTTAGCATGGCTTTGTGACTTGCTTTGGGCAATTAAATGAGGTCAGAGTGGACAACTTCTACTTATGTGCAGAAGCTGTGAATTATCAGACCAAGAGTGTGATTTCTCTCATTTGTTTTCGTGACTCAGCAGTCACAAATGCACTTGCCAAGATAGAGACTCTGTTATCCTGGGTCCCAGAGTTACCTGCTAAGCAAAGGTGCACTTGGAGACCTGCCTTGGATACACAAACCGAGCTAGAAATCAACGTCGCAACATCTGTTGTTTCTCGCCACTGAGATTTCTGGGGTTGTTTTTGACCTTTCCTCTCTTGACAGACAATTGACAACACATTTATTTATGATGAAAACATTGTTGCTATTAGACATGACTAAGCAAACTATTTTCTCCATATACAAATAAGTTATGTTTAGGTGTCACTCAGCATAATTGATCGTGTTATGCCAACTTTCTCTACACTAAATGTAGTGAAATTCTTTCCTTACAAGGAAGAAACACAGCATCTTTTATATTTGAACAGGAAAACGGCTTCTGGCTAGCTGTCCACAGTGCTGAACCAGAGATCAGATCTGGCTGGCTGTTTATCTCCTGAGTGTTAGCCCTTCGGAGCAATGTGAGGAGCTAGACTTACCCATACTATTGCACCTCACACTCCTTCATCTCCCTTCTTATGCATGAGAACCTCTAGAGTGAAGGAAGTATAGACAACGACTTGTGACAGGTATACTTGTTAAATAATCACTTGAGACTTTCAGGGGCAAACAGTGCAAATCCTCTTAGTAATAGCGAGAAAGACTGAAGGGTGGAGAAAATATTCCTTATTTTCCTTTTCCTATCCCAGGTACATGGTAATTCATTGAGAGTTTCAACAACCTCCCTGGAATTCTTGTTCCCCTGCTTTTATAGATGAATATTGTTAGGTACTTTAAATGCTGTGAAAGATGCTGCATCCTTAGCAGTCATGTTTGTTATATCACTTTCAGTAAATTATTATAAAGAAAAATGCATTTGTTATTCTCTAATGGGAATGAATAGGAACCTGTGACAAAATATGTAGTACTAGCAGCGACTAAGAGAGACATGAAACAAATGCTATTTTGAAAGAACTGCCTTTCTGTTTATGCCATCCTCGAGAATATTGAGTTTACTAACTTTTACATTAGTTTTATATTTTGGTGAATTATGATAAAATTAGAAATGTGCATTACAGAATACTAATCTTAATTCAAAAGCTTTGTTAACCGTATTAATGGATTATTTTTAGGCTTGAATTGTTATTTTCATGTGATATTTGAGTAAGCCTATTTCTCTGTGTAGCTAGTAAATGAAGTTCCTTGTTAGTTCGATTTTAGATGAAATGAGTAAAAACGGGTCTGAAAACAGTAGTTATTGCATATTGTTTTGCGGTTTACAGCGCTCCATTAAAAACAGAACTGTATTGTTGTGCCTATTTTAAGCAGCCATATAGTCTGATTCACAAGGAAGAATTGGTAAGTCCTCCAAAAAAATTTTTTTAAGAGAGAGAGGAAGGGAGTGAGAAAGAGAGGGAGGGAAACATGGATGTGAGAGAGAAACACCAACTGGTTGCCTTCCCTATGTGCCCGAACCAGGGCCTGAACCCACAACCCAAGCATGTGCCCTAATCGGGAATTGAACCGGGGACTTTTCAGTTTATGGGATGACTCCCAACCAACTGGGCCACACTGGCTAGGGCTCCTTCTCATGTTTTATTTTTATATATCTTAGATTTACTTTTGTATATTATTTTTATATTATTGGAAGAAGGGCAGAATAGGTTAAACAGATTCATTGGAAGACATTAAAAGTCAAACAACCTCCAACGTCTTCAAATATTAGAATATCTATAATGTCAGGGTGCTGCTTCCAATACAAATAAAAATTATTTTAAAATACCTATTACTGTCTGCCCAATGGTTTAAATGTATCATCTCAAATCCTCCAAATAGCTTTAGAGTAGTATTCATATTTCATGCATAAGCTAAAAGAGCTTCAGTTATTTAAATGTATTGCCCAATGGTAAAAACACGTATTTAACAAATGATAAAACTGGGCATGAACCCAGTGTCTGTAAGTACTTTAAAAATTTTATTTATTTATTTATTTTTAGAGAGAGGGTGAGGGAGGGAGAAAAGAGGGAGAGAAACATCAATGTGTGGTTGCCTTCTGCGCGCCCCCTACTGGGGACCTGGCCCGCAACCCAGGCTTGTGCCCTGACTGGAAATCAACTGGCAGCACCTAGATTTGAAGTGCTGACTTAATCCATTGAGCCACACCAACCAGGTAAGTACTTTTTAAATACAATACACTGAATTATGGATAAGGATTTTGAAAAATTACTTCCTCTTAGTACATCAGACTGCCTTTCCCAATGGTATAGATTAGTCTTCATTATATTTTTCTACACGAAATACTGGCTTTTATAATAATTGTGTTTTAAGGATGGAGATATCTTGGGGAGTTACTATATAAACTCTGAAATGTGGTTTTCAAAGAACTTGTTTCTCAGGGTAAAAGTACACCTATCCCAGAAATAGACAGTTACGTCTTCTACCTCATTCCTAGTAACACTGGAGCGCTCTGTTCTTTAAAATCCAGGGTTAAAATTAGGTAAGAGCCTGACAAACATACAATTGTCAAAATCTATCCTTAGCTTTGGGAAGGCAGTGGAGGCTGGACAGATATTTTGTTTGCTTATTTTTCTCTTCCATTAACAACAAGTAAAATTTGGCTGTGTGACCTTGGGTATGTTACTAGGTAGGTCTCAGTCCTTTATTCGTAACATGGACCCATCTCTCACATAGGATTGTTCTTTTGATTATTTTGATTATTAAATTAAAAGTTTAAATCACAGGGCCTGTCATATAAGACCTTAAAACTGCATTTACTGAAAGCATTAAAACATGCGGTAAGAAAGGCACTGTATTATGATTGTGCTTCACCTCTGAAATATATGTCTTGTGTGTGTGTGGGTGTGTGTGTAAATGCTAATTGTTGAGTACTAATCTGAATAGAAATAAATATAGTAGGTTAAGGAGGGTAGAGTGTATGAGGGGTTCTGTTTTACATAGGATGGGCAGGGAGAGTGTTTCCGATAAGGTGACTTTTCATAGGGAACAAAAGGGATTGTGGAAACCTGGCAGGAAAATATTATGGACAGAGAGACTGGCATGTGCACTGAAGCCAGGGTGTCATTTGTCCATCCTGACAGTGAAGTGAACCAGGAGGAACAGTGGCAGATGAAATGCAGTGAGATAGATGGGGAACTGATCGGTGAGTCTTGTCTGCCAGCTTAGGTTTGGATTTAGTCTGTGCGAATGGGAAACTATTGGAGAGCTGTGAGTTGCAAACAACTTGGTCTCAATAAATAACAGTCTCGACAGAACTTAATTGCTTTTTACTTTATAATCTGAAATCAAACAACAATCCTAACTTGACCAGACAACAAATTTTTTTCTAAGTGACAGTCAAATAACATGATGTATGTTTTATTTTTTAATGTATTTAAAACATTGCCACCATGAAATTAAATATTGCATATTAAATAACTGTGGACAGTAAGTTAAGAAAAGTCAGGAACTCATCTATTTGAATAGAAAATTTGAAACTATGCTAAATGAACTGTAAAATAAAATCAAGATAATGAACCCGCGAGCCAGTTCGTATTTTTATAAAGTATTAAAAACAGTTTTTTCTCTGTAAATAAAACCAAAGGCAAAACACTGCAATTGTCTGACTAATTTAGTCATCATAGACGGTCCATTTCCCTTAAGATTAACATATGTAGGGCAAGGCCTCTTCCGTACAGTACAGTACTGAACTGACCTGGGGAAAGAACATGCTCAGTGAGTAGAGAAGGTATTTGAGCTGATCCCAGGATACCAAAACACCCAACTATTTTCATACATTCAGAGAAAAAGAAAGTCAATCAAGTTGAAAAAAATTTGAGGTAAGCATGTCATTTGTTTTCATGTGGAGAGACAGCTGACTGATTTAGTCTGTACTTTTTTAAGGTTATATAAGTACTATCTCTAGGTCATTTCACATTGGGGGTTTGAAAGGAAAGAAAAGTTAGTTCACTGGGAGCTAATCCCAGCATCCTCTCAAAGGTTGGAATGGCACTCCCGAGTGCTCAATTGGAAGTTCAGTCTTCCTGAACTATTTCTAGTTGCATCAACTAGAAATTGTTGGTACAGTTTGACATAACCTCATGCCAGTGGACTTAACATTTAAGGAATGGGAGTATGTGTCACACCCCATGTCAGGCTTCAAATAGCCTAAATACAACACAAAGATCGTGAAATGACACTATTTTTAGCTTTAACTTTAAATATACTTTGGAAATTTCACTTTAGTAGATCCTGTTCTGTAAAGTAATACTGGTCACAATGTAATAGGCAAATAGGAAAATAAATTTATTTGCTTAAAACAATAACTTTTAATCTGACTTTAAAAAAATCTCATGAGATTGCCCAGGAAATCAATGAGATACTAAGATATTAAACTAACAAATCATCAGGTCAGTGGCTTTTGTAGCACACACCAAGAAGAATCATTAACCACTGTTTTTCCCTTCATCTTGTAAATCAAGACTTTCAAGGTTCTGCAGTTTGAAGTGCATCCAACACAGCCACCAGCAAGTTTTCAATTTTCTCATCAAGTAGTTACCAAAAGTGGCTTAATGCCAAATAGATATGTAATGATATATGTTCACCTAAGGGAAATTGGGATGCTGGCTTTCAAAATGCTTACTAGAATATCTGGATATCAAAACTTATTCGTTTGAATTGCTCTTAATTTTAAAATATATCTCCTTACATACTTAAGGTTCATATAATAAAAGGCTTCTATGTAAATTAAAGATTAAGAGAAGACCACTGAGATTTAAAACACACACACATTGCAAAATGGAATCATTTCTACTTCAATTCAGGAAGAGCCCTAAAATCCAGGTGCCTTTTCACAAACTGTAGACAGCTTGGTTCAGAGTATACACATAGGACTTAAATGGAACAAGAGATCTGAAAAAGAAGTTTCTTTTTTCTATATATACTTATTAAACTAATTCTGCTCCATTTTGGAGGGCAGAGATGAAATTTCTCTGTTCTCTTCCCTTAACTGATTTGCTTTGCAAATGCACTAATGCACTTTATTCTATGAGGTTAAAAAATGTGGTTATAGTTGGGTTCATGACTGGAACCATAAAATTAGGGGGAATTTTTACTCTCTGCACCTGAAGAAATTTCTGACAGTAGATGATTTGGCAGGATAAACTCTTTGCAAATTTAACTTTCTAGTCAGGCTTTTAACAATTTAATTTTCTTCTTACGGTCTTTAAAAAACACTCATGTACAAGAATAGCCAAATCTAAAGAAAAGTGTGCAAATGTTTGTATTCTCAATGTAAGAAACACTCAAACCTGTGGAGAATTTTTGGTGAGTTCTTTTGAGCAAAACTGATGACAATCGCCAGGAAGCAAAATCTCAAGGAGTTGAGACAATGCTCCAGAGAATGGCAGTTTAGCACCTTACTTTATACATTACAATCAAAAGAGGCATAAGGGAGTTACAAGAAATCCGTTGGTGATAGATAGGAGGTGAGAGAAAGCAAAGGATAGTTAACAGTTAACAATTAGCATGATAACAATAACAATGAGGAGCTTTGCGGGCCCCTCCTGGTGCTGCGTCTGTACTTTGAGGGGTCCGGAAAAAGGAAATTTAACATTCCGTAGGTCTTTTATCATAGATGCAATAAGACAACAGACAGGCTTTGTTAAGGTAAAGATTGACCTTTATTAGGGAAAAACCCTGTCCTAGCACAGGACTACCCTCCGTGAGCTGCTTTTAGTTAAAAAGTGTTAGTTTCAGAGCATCCCGTGTGGTTACTTTAGGTCTCTGAGTTAATAAGGCCACCACGCAGACCTCTCCTGAGCTCGTCTGGTTTAGTATGTGGCCCCTTTTCTTCCACAGTATAGATACGTGTTATCAGCATTGTTGTGTTGTGTTGCAATAGCCCCAAAGACTAAATGGGTAGGACTTTTAGAAGAATGCAAAGGTCTATAGCAGAAAAACTGTGGCTTAAATGATTAGAAGATACTTGCTGTTGTGAGAAAGTCATTATGCTTTTGGTTTTTTCCTTTATACTTTGAATAGAACTGTATCCATCTCACTTTGGGTGTTAGAATTAATTTGTTAAACAACTAAACTTAAACTCACATTAGGGACAGAGTACCTGCTGACCTTCTTAATAAAATGCCTACGGCAGAATTTAGTTTTGTTCTAAAAAGATGTGCCATTTTTCTATTTGAGTTGTTATGAGTTATTTAAGTAGTTTAGCACTGATATGATAAGAATATAAAGCCCCCTTTTCTTTTATTTTCACTCCCTCTACATAATAATAACTTACAAATATTCTTATTGGTGGTATAGAGCAGAAAGGATTTGCCCCCCCCAAGTTTTTATGCTTTTATACTCCCTTTTCATGTTTCACCTCCCACAGTTGGCCAGCAAGAACTGAAAATACCCCAACACTCATATTCACATGTGAACTTCAAAGATTTTTCTCAGGTGGGAGATAATGGTATACACATTCATATTATATTTCTAAGAGCTTTATTATTCCCAAAGTAGGGGATTTTGACTAGTGGATTAATGGTATTTCATGGAGTAATCATAGTTTTGGGTTAGAAGCTTATTGAAGAAATATTATACGATATAACAACTTCATCATAGGAAAGTACTTATGCATAAAACAATAGAGAATTACACATTTTTGGTGTAATAAATGTCTATATTAACTTAACAAATATTTATTGAGGACCTACTTATACAATCAATGATGACTCAAATGGGCCACATGTACTTATAGCCATTGAGGGACTTACAAAGGGAATAACAATACATGCAAACAAGTATGAATGACATGGACAAAAAGTAGTGCCGCAGGGACATTACAAACAAAAGGTAAGGAGAGTCTTAAGAGGGAAAATGGCCCTGGCTGGTGTGGCACAGTGGATTGAACACCAGCCTGTAAACCAAAGAGTTGTAGGTTCTTATCCCAGTCAGGGCACATGCCTGGGTTGCAGGCCAGGTCCCCAGGAGGGGGTGAGCAAGAGGCAACCACACATTGCTGTTTCTCTCCATCTCTTTCTCCCTCCCTTTCCCTCTGTCTAAAAATAAATAAATAAAAATCTTTTAAAAAAGTAAGAGGAAAAGTGAAACTAATGTTTAACAGTGCTTACATTTAAATTAGGCCAGAACAGCCAATTTAGTATATGTGCTACTGAAACGAGCACAAGAACCACCAATTTTAATAGTTTTACTTTTTGAGATTAGAGTTGATACAGTCAGGAGTGTTTTTCTTTGATTTCAGGATTTTCGTTGGCTCCTGAATGAACCCCCAAAAGATATTATTAGTGCTGGCACATTTCAAATTATGTCATGAGATTAGAATCTATTAAATTAAGCACTCATGTAAGAAAAAAAGGAAAAGAGTGCTTCTAAGTAAGTGCCAGGTGTTTTAGACTCATGAAGGTAAAGTGAGAATACATCTTTTCTGAGAGGGGGAGAGGCGGTGGAGTGGGGCATACACATTTGAAATTTATTGAATGCTTACTATATGAAAAGAGCTTTTAGATACAGTATCATGAAAGATGTTTTTGAAGGCGATCAGGGGTAGTTCATACAGCTAATTGTAAATCATAATTTGTTACCATCTCAAAGTGATGTCCAATCCACAGCCCGTGGGCTGCATGCAGGCCAGGATGGCTATGAATGCGGCCCAACATAAAATCATAAATTTATTTAAACATTATGAGATTTTTTTTGTTCTGTTTTCATTAGTGTTTGTGTATTTAATGTGTGGCCCAAGACAACTCTTCTTCCAGTATGACTCAGAGACGCCGAAAGATTGGACACCCCTGAGAGAATATGGCTTACTTTTCTCACATTTTCTACTTGATAACGTTGCTATTGTTTAATTTACTGTATCTTTTCATGATTAGGCTGGACTGGAAACAAAAGTGAATTGCTCCTATCCTGAAACAGAATTAAAGAGAAAAAATTTCCATTCACCCCATTCCCAACGTAACCTAGAGCATACAGGAATGCTCTCTAGTATTCAGAATTAATAAAAATATTCTCTTCCCTCTTCTTCATCTCTTCCTCCTCCTCATCATAGTAAGGCTAGTGGTAATGGTAGTATACAAATAAGCACTCTTGCCATGTATTGAAATTTTACTATATGACAAAAATTATACTTAAAATATTAATTACATTATCATTTATCCTTACACTTCTACTTCAAGGTACATTTTTATGTCAGGTTTTTTTCAAGTTAAAGAAAACTTGTACTAGATTAAACAAACATGCACATTTGTTACAAGATAGGGGACAAGCCATGAACCGAAGCACCACAGTGTATTCAGGCCTGAAGAAAGGAGAAGAATCAGGATCTAACAGTATATGAAGAACTCAGGAAGGAAGCTCACATAGTCTCTTATCTTTGCTTTTTTCTGTATATTGATAGCTTTGTTTTTTCTATTCTTCTGTACACGAGAATAAAGAATGGTGGTCACTCTACAGCTCAGGAGACTAACCAGTCTCATGGCTGTCTCTCAAACCCAGGTCCAAATTCTCAGGAAAGAAAATTTGACTATGAGAGTTTGGGTCAGATATCCAAGAGTGATCCAAAGAACTTTAACTGGAGAGTCAGTTCACTTAGAATACACAGAGGAGAAGAATGCTCAGAGAAAGTCTTGTGTGCGTTCTCCAGTGTAAGGATAAATGAAAGAGGGTAAGTAATTTGCCCAAGTTCACACAGTGAATAAATAGCAAAATCTGATTTCATATCACAGATTTTTATCTGCTTTTAAAGCCCAAGTAGCTGTTGTTGAATTGTGTTGACTCTTTTATTAGTTTCCTGTTGCTACTGTAACAAAGCATTATAAACTTATTGTCTTTAAACAACACAAATTTATTACAGTTCTGGCTGTTAGAAGCCATACATGAGATGGAAGGGTCATGTTCCTCCTAGAGGCCCTAGGAGTAACCCATTTCCTTGCCTTTCATAACTTCTAGAGGCCACTCCTATTTCTTGACCCGCGGCCCTTCCCTTGCCTCGTTTCAACCTGTTTTCTCATTACATCTCTCGCTCTGGTCCTTCTGCTTTCCTCTTACGAGGACCCTGGTGATTGCATTGGATCTGCTTAGGTAATCCAAGATTATCTTCCCATCTTAAAACCCTTAATTTCTTTACATCCCTAAAGTCCCTTTTGCCATGTAAGGCAGCATATTCACCGGTTCCAGGGATTAGGTATAGACATGTTTGGGGAGGCCATTGTTTATCCTACCGGTAGCTCTTTAGAGTCTAGTTCATTCCTACTTAATATTGCCATTGGAGTTCATCTTTCGATAATCTTCTTTTTACGACTTCACTTCCTACCTGTTTCTACTTTATTTTATCTATGATTATGACCCTATTTGGCCCCCCCCCCGAAAAAAAAGGAAGAAAAAGAAAGAAAGAAAGAAAGAAAGAAAGAAAGAAAGAAAGAAAGAAAGAAAGAAAGAAAGAAAAACTGTTTTTCTTTGTTTCACCTTTACACCTTTATATTGCATCAGATTCTGTCATGTTTCCAATAATGAATATGTTTTGGTCTTAGTAATACCTGGATTCTTAACTTCTAATGTAAACTATCTATTTTTTAGATGGACTTTGAATCAAATTTGTAATTTTCACAGACAGAGATAGGAGCAAAGGTATTTCCTTCTGAAGGATTTTTATGAAAAAAGGCCCGAAGCAAGACACGCACAGTATAGCCAAAATAGGTCCGTGGGGAACATGCGACTGTTACAAATGCACAAGAGACAGAGGCAGGAGCAACCGGACGATCTGATCCAAGTACCTTGATCTGATGCTGGGCTTACAGGCAGGCTTAGTCTGGACTGAGTGCAGCCCCAGGAGGAGACAAGAATGAGGTTTTTAAAAGAAAAAGTCTCGGAGATTGTGGGGGTGATAGGGGAGGGGTTAGTTTCTTATTCTTACTGGCAGTTGCCTCAGGGTGTCAGGATGCGAGTAGGAACAATGGGTTAGGTAAAGGGCCAGGCCGTTTCCAGGTACAGGAAGGTCAGTCTGACCACTGGCCTTTATGGCTGCCTGTCAGATGTCTGCTGTGTGAGGTGGGAGTTTCTACTAGTCACAGACTATCAAGCGAATTGAGATAACTGAGTCATGGGCCTTCTGGCAGGTTGGAAAACTGGCCTGACTGGCTCATGAGCAGTCTGGTGGGTTGGGAAACTGACCTGACTTTTTCAGTGATGGAAGGATGAGAGAGGGAAGGTGGATTGGGGGTAATTTCGGAAGCTTTTGAATTAATCAGTTGTTTACTTACGTAATATGATTGATGGAAAAATTATCATCTCAAAATTAAGTTTTCTATAAATACATTACTTTAAAATGTGTTCACATTGTAGAAAAATACCCATTAAAAAATAAAGAAAAGCTTACCATTCTTTATATACCCATGCGTCTACCTTTAAAATTTCAAAAAGGGACCTGGCCTGATTGCTCAGTTGGTTGAAGCATCATCCACTGCACCAAAATGTTGCGGATCCATTCCCATTCAGGGAATGCCTAGGTTGCAGGTTCGATCCCTAGTCAGGGCACATACAAGAGGCAACCAATTGATGTTTCTCTCCCTCTTTCTCTTGCTTTCTCTCAAATCATTAAATATATCCTCAGGTGAGGATTAAAAAATAAGTAATTAAACTAAAATTTCATGAAGGTCTTTAAACAATTGTACTTTTAAAAAATTATTTAGAATAGACAGACACACAGAGCCACCAACACATTATTAGGACCTCATGCAATGCCGGTTGTAAAACAGGATTGGAATGCTGTAGACGTATACTTTTGAACAAGAATTTGTTTATTCTGCTTATCTCATTTTGTAATCCAAATGATTTTTAACAGCATTGAATGGTTTTTAGAATGTGTAAATTACTGTATGTAAATTGTTAGGTAGTAAGTTCTCGATTGCTATATATATTCTTTCTATTGTATTCATCTTGGGTAGAACTATTCATATAAATGTTAACAAAGCCAGCTTAATTTTATAGTCATTGAGGACCAACTAACCAACTATGAAAGTATTTAATATGTGTAAATCAACCTTGGCACAAAAGTGGGTTATTGAATTTAAGCTCACCATATAAATGAACAATTTTGGCACCCATTAGATTAAAATGATTAAATTGCTTCTCTCCTATGTCTCACATTCACATAGGAAGTTTTGTACTTTTGCTTAACCACAAAATACTTTATCCTCTGGAAGGGGGAAAAATGTAATCCCATAGCTTTTTAATGAAAGAGGCATTGTGTTATGTGTAACTTAATGTTTCCTCTAGATATACTATTTTAGAAAAGGCTAGAAGCGGAAAATATTAGACACTAGTGACTTACAATGACATCATTCTGTATTTAATTAAAATGTGTCCTTAATACTTCATTAAGGCTTTTAAAACCATAGAGCTTTATCTAATTTCATTTTTACTTTTAAAAATTATAGTTCTTAGAATTTAAATATTTGAAATTAATTTTCTGAAGTACAATAAATGATAAATCATTTAAGCAAATTTAACTCAGAACAGTTTTGCCTACTAAAATTTTCCTAGTGACTATGTTTATAAAGAAAATTTTCCATAATGTTAGCAGCTTACTCATTTACTTAGCTGATGTTTATAAAATGTTGCATATTTAGAAATATAGTCTTATAGATATATGCAGTCTTAGAGAGATAAAAATACATAAATATAGTTTGTTTTAATAATAAAATTGGTATGCAGTTAAATATATAACACATAATGGAGTAAGTGGATAAATGCTGATAAAGACATGTAGAGATGCCATGGAAGTACTGAGCAGTGTCACAACAGGTTTTCTGGAGGTAAATTATATTGTAGTTAAGTCTTAGGAGCCTTGTTGATTCTGAGCATTTTGTCCCTTTAAGAGAGGGTTGGAAGTCTCCCAGCTTAAGCTCTACAAATGCTCAGAGCAAGCATTTTTAATGCAGCATATTTCCAAAGGGAGTCTCTAGCCTGTATAATAGCATTGAATCACCATTGATTTTTATATATAAACACTGACTCAATTATCTGTATGGGCAAGCAAAGAATGGATGAATAAAACCCAAGATCACTTTATAAAAGCCATTAGTACTCAATGCTTTATATTATTATTTCAGTGCTCTTTCTCACTAACTCATTTACTAAAGTTGACCAATAGAAGAAAATGACATCATTTATCATGATGGCATTCTTATGGTCTTTTAAAGGATATCTGAACAATTACACTTCAGTATCATGAAAACTTGAAGTATACAGAACAACATTACAGAAACGCTACATCCAGGATGTTACTACATTTAAGTTTTGTCACAGTCCATGTGCCATCTGGATGATCATCCTAACACTGCCACTGCAGGTGGATCTAGCTCACCTGTGCTCTAGCATTCCAGACTTCTGTATAACCAAGTGCCATAAATCTCCATATTCATGAGAGAATATAGTATATTTGAGAACATTTTAGAAATGACAGTTTATATATCAATATGTGGCTTTATAATAACAGTACAAAGTTGGTTACAGTGCCTTTCAAATATTCCTTTTCCTCTCAATTTCCAGAAATAACTACTAAATGCAACTGATCATTCTTTTAATTATTTCTCATTCTTTGTCTCTCATATATATTCTTTTGTATCTATACAGATATATTTTTCCACTAGAATTATTAAGTTCATTTTTATATCAAAGTATGGAATATTAGTTCTGTAGGAACAGCAGAGGATAGTAATGGGGTATTAGAATTGGGTGTGATATTAGATATTAATAACTTGACCCTATACTATCTATAGATTGAATTTTTCATGAATTCTTATTATTTTACCATAACAATTGCCACAAAAAGTATAATTATGTATATCATCTTATATATTTTAACCTATGTTTGGACAAAGTTGAATATAATCCAATAAAAACGTAGCAACAATCACTGGTTGGAAATGGGCAACAAAGTTAGAAGGCTTATTAAACTCTAACATTGTATATGAACATGTTCATAGGATACTTTTTACTTTCTAACAGGTACGTTAACTCAATGGGAACCACAACTGAAGAGTGAAAGCTGATAAAATAGGAACCTGTGTTGAGCAAAGTGCAGCAGATAGTGAACTGGATGGAAATAAAAAACTAAGTACAAAACAATGCATTGATCTGATGCATTCTTACCAGAGAGTTCATAGAGATGGAAGATTACAGAGTAAATATCACTAAAGGGTCTTCTTGGCAGTGACACACTTCAGTTAACAAAAATAACTATCATAAAGAAGTATCACATTTTTGTTGTTGTTGTTGTTGTTGTTGTTGTTGTTACATAAGCCTGAATCTTACAATGACCGGAGACCTCCATGACCAAGATCATGGCGTTTAGGCCATGATTCCAAGTGCTGTTTTGTTTTGTTCTGTTTTCCTTTGTCTAGTCTGGCACGCTGTGGCCATAAGACTGTGAATCACAGTGGTATTGTCAGAAGAGACACTTAGGCAAATGTGTTCCTTGGCAGGACTGTAAGTATGTGCGTGCTATCCATAAAATATATGATTGTGCTGATGATTCTATAAGCTGAGCATTACTGCTCTTTCTCCAAGTGTCGGGCAATCACGTTTCCAGTTGGTCTAGACATCGCTCCACAGATTTATTGAGAACAGCGTGGTCAGTGTGTTGACGGTTAAATGGGCAAGTTGTAATTGGGGTGAATCAAAGGACCATTGATAGAACTGTCAGCTAAGAGAGCTCTCTAAAGCCCTACTTTAGGAAGTTATCATTTTCAATTAGATTATTTGACCCATGTGATAGTGTTTCACTTTGCCTAGGAAAATTTTAGGGAGCGGCTGAAAGATTCACACAAGTTCACACAAACATAGGAAAGTCCATGATGCCAACATGAGATCAGAGGGCTTGGGAAAAAGATTAGGACATTAATAAGAAGAGATTCCACGTTAGGCGTGAAGTGGAAAATGGGCATCTAGGGAAGCTGGTGAGTAACATCTTCTGCCCAGGGATTGAAAAAAACAGGTCAATGAAACAGGCCGGAAACTAAAGATTAACAGAATTTCTTCTTGAATTTTTAAGGTCTATTTATATAGCTCAGTACATAGAAGCAAACTAGCATAAATGTGCTAATATACATACACACATCTCCTGTCTTTATCCACCAAGAGAACCTAGAAGCAGTGACACCCGAGCAGCGATGAGCATATCAAGCACATGGTATTCTCTCTTGGAAGGAGCCAGGGTCTCTTGGAGAAATGGTTGGAGTGGTTGGACTAGAGCAGGGAAAACACAAGATGTGTTTATACTGGAGTATAAATATGCAATAAAGAAAGAAAAGAGAAGAGGAGAGAGAGGGAAGGAGAAAAGAAGGAGGAGGAGGAGGGATGGGGAACAGGAGGGGAAAAGAGGGGAGGGAAAGGGAGAAAGGAATGTCAACAGGACACAGGAGCCAACCTGAAAGAGCTCACTCTGGCCAATGCGGGAACAATTTGAGCAACAAATAAATTATGGCAGTACTGAATAATAACCAAAAGAATTATATGAATATCTGTGAGTCCATACTAACACAAATAACGAAGTAAATAAGTAAATGGGGGAAGGAACACTCTTTCTTATAGAAGAATTTTAATTTAAAATGTAGAAGAAATGAGGAAAATAGAAAATTACCATTAGAACACCATAGTAATAACTGCAGCAGGCAAGACCCAGTGATGGATGCTAAAATAAGTGGGAAAAGGTTTAAGGAAAAACAGAATCTTTGTATAGTCTCAAAATATCCCTTCCCCAAAAATATCAATTTGAAAGAAAAAATCTCAACTTTACAGTTGAGAAACCTCACAGGTGCCACCTTAACCAAGTGACAGAGTAAATATCACCAGACTTATCAAATTATGAACGTTCTATTATGATGCATTGAGATGCAATGCATCTCTGTGGTATCCTTCCTGATAATACATAACCTCAATCTTATTTTGAAAAAAACACCAGACAAACACATAGAGCAACAAAGTAAAAAGTAATTGATTAGTACTCACTTAAAAATTTCAAGGTCATGAAAGACAAAGAAGGAAGAACAAATACCACAGAATAGAGGAGACTAAGAAAGGATGACAACTAAAAGCAATCCAGGATCCAAAATTGGGTCCTGAGATAGAAAAATGACAATAGTGGAAAAATTGGTGAAATATGAATAAAGTCCCTAGTTTAGTTAAAATAGCATTGTACCAATGTTAATTTCTTAGTTTTGATAACATACCACAGTAAAGTTTTAACATTAGGGAAAGCCACATGAAAGGTGTATGGTAACTCTCTGCTGTGTTGGCAACTCCAGTAAATCCAAAATCACCTCAAAATAAAGTAAGAAGAAAGATAAGACTGTTAAAGAAAATAGAAATCAGGCCCTGGCCAGATAGCTCAGCTGGTTAGAACATCATCCTTATACACCAAGGTTGCAGGTTCAATCCCAAGTCAGGGCACATATAATCAGTTGATGTTTCTCTCCCTTCTTCTCCCTCCCTCTCTCTCTAAAGATCAATTAAAAAAACAAAATAGAAATCATTTATATCTCATGGAATTGTGAAAAACTGCTGTTTAAGCACACTACTGTTAGGATGCTTTGGCTGTAGGTAACAGAGAAATCAACTACACTGTCTTAAATAATTGCTATTATTATTATTTTTTAATCCTCACCTAAGGACATGCCCATTGATTTTTAAAAAGAGAGGAAAGGAGAGAGAGAGGGAGAGAACATCAATCTGAGAGAGAGAAACATGAGTGGGCTACCTCTCACATGCACCCCGACCAGGGACCTACAACCCAGGCACGTGCCCTGACTGGGAATCAAACCCCTGACCTTCTGGTCTGCGGAATGATGCTCCAACCAACTGAGCCACACCAGCCAGGGCAGTAATTGCTGATTTAGCTGAAGAAACCTTAAAAGTTCTCAATCAAGATATTGATCCATCAAGAACCTGGCTAGTCTTAACTTAAGCTTAGCTTTCCTTCACAAGCCACTTTATCCTCACCCATGTAATGAGAAAGCTACAGGCGTCCTAGGCTGATCACTAGTGTCCAGAGTGAGGACCCAATATCAGTGGATATCTTTAAAGAAGTAAAGGACCATCCTTCCCAGAAGTTTCCAGGAAACTTCATCCCACAAAGATCTAACTGAAATAAAATGGGTTGGACTCTCATTACTAAATTAATTGCAGGTGCAAAGTGAATAACAGAGCATTTCTCATAGGCTTGTCATAGGTTTTTAAAAGCCACAGGCCACAAAGTTACAACTTCTGTGCCAACCCCAGAGCTGAGGATGGGATGCTGAGCTGTGCGGAGCTGGTTTAGGTAGATGAACTAAAATCTAGTTCAGAAAGGGGAAATGGTTATTATGAAGGAATGAAGCTGTCCAATATAACATATTTTTTCAAAATAAAAAGTATACACATTACCTGGTAGTAATAACTATTCTAACATTGCAACAAAAGGAAGAATATCTGACATTCACATCCCTCTATCAAAATTGGGAACATTTGTCTTGCTCACCCTCTCTATGGCAGCGCTATAACTACTTCAGCAACCTGGTGAGACCCAGTAGGTTAACTACTTCGCCCTAGAAACTCCACCCCCGATGAGTCCAATCCATTTCCACTTGGTTTAGCCAGCACCCTTGGAAATGGTTCTTTTGTTACATACATTGGATGTATTTCCCATTCTTAACTTGAGCAACTGCACCTGGAAAAATTGTAGTTTCTTTGGAAGGTGCAGGTGCCCTCATTAAAGAACAAAGAATTACATAAGCTTCCTGCTGGCTGAACAAATTTAAATTGTTCTCACATAAGTGCCTCACCTTCTTATGAAAAATTTTATATGAAAACCAAACAAAAAGAGTGTCTTTTGACAGACTGGGTAAAAATATTCCATGCTCTCTAAGGAGAAACAATTTTAATTGGAATAAGTTGGCAAACTTCTCTAGATTGGCAACCTTCACTTTGTGGAAAAACCTCATTCACTAATACTAGTGAATGCTAATTAATATAATAATAGTATTAGTGAATACCAATACCACTGATACTAGTGAATGTATTGTAAAGACACAAACATACCTTTTAACAAATGTGAAATAAAATCTTTTTAACTTTTAGCATTCAAATATCTTAAAAATTATCTACAAGTAATCCTAGTGTTTTTTAAAAATTTTTATTCATTGATTTTAGAGAGAGAGAGAGGGCAATACCAATTTGTCATTGCACCTATATTTTTTAAAGATGTTATTTTTTACTTTTAGAGAGAGGGGACGGGAGGGAGAAAGAGAGCAAGAAAAACATCAATATGAGAGAAACATTGATTGGTTATCTCTCAGATGTGCCCCGACAGGGGACTGAACCCACAACCTAGGCATGTGCCCTGACCAGGAATCGAACCAGTGGCCTTTGTGGAACAATACCCAGCCAATTGAGCCACACTGGTCAAGGCTGTTGCTCTATTTATTTATGCTTCCACTTATTTAGTATTCTTCTATGTGCCCTGATCAGGGATCAAACCCGCAACCTGGGAGCATCAGGATGACGCCCTTAACGAACTGAGCTACCCGGGCTGGGCCCTGCCAAGAAATTCTAGTTTTTTCAGATGCCATCAATGGAAACCAACTTTCATTTATGTGCTACATATTTTGTGATATATTTCTTTAGTGTATGTTTAAAAATATATGGATAACTTGCTCTTGCACTGAGTATCAGTTGGATCCACGTCTGTAGAACTGAATTCTTTATCTCTCAACCTGATACTTACTGCTTGCTGACTTTCTCCATGTGGATAAACCTTGACTGCTCAAAGTTAGCTTGTTCAAGACAGCTTATTATAATACAACCTGAACCTGTTCCTCCTGCGTCTCTACTTTCAGTTAAAAGCACCTCCATCCCTCTGTCATCTCTAATCCTTCCTAGCTGCTTTTCAGCCTCTACATAGAGTTACCAAGTGCTCTTGATTTTATATCTTTGCATTTATTATTATTTTTTATAATTTTTTAAAGGTTTAATTTACTTATTTTTAGAGTGGAGAAGAGAAGGAGAAAGAGAGGGAGAGAAATATCAGTATGTGGTTGCCCCTTGCACAACCCCCACTAGGGACCTGGCCCATGACCCAGGCATATGCCCTAGACTGGGAATCGAACTGGCAACCCTTTGGTTCTCAGGCTGGCACTCAATCCACTGAGCCACAATAGCCAGGGTTATAGCTAAGGATTTTTTTAATCTTTGCTTCCCTTTCCATTCCCACAATGACCATCTGATTTTAACAGATTGCATATCTTCTGGCTGACCCAAAACTCTGTCCCCATCCCAGTAATCCCCATCTCCCAAAACACTAATGTACACACATGCACACATATTAACACACAGCTTTCAGAGACCATTAATACTACATACATTTGACTTTCTGGCTTTGCCTCTTCCTGCTTCAAAATATTTGATAGCTAGCTAGAAACTAAAGTTTAATAAATGAGGCTCTCCATAATTTGGCCGCTAATTCCTTTAGAAGCCTGCTTCAAGGAATACTTTTTAGGTCTTACCTTAATTGACTTTATTTATGTCCTCCTTTTTAAAAACATTGTTTTTGTCATTCTCCTGAACCCTTTTCTCACTTATGTTTCTTTTCTTCCTGTCTTCGTTTGGTCTGCTATATCAAAGGACTTTAAACTAGGTGGCTTATAAACACAGCAATGTATTTCCCACAGTTCTGGGAGCTGAAAGTCCAAGAGCAGGGTGCTGGCATGGCTGGGTTCTGAAGAGTGCCTTCTTTGGTGTGGCATACTGGCAAACGCTTGTCGGATGCTCACCTGTTTAAAGAGGACAATAGAGTTCTCTGGGATCTCTAATATAAAGGCACTAATCCTGACTTAATTATCTCCCAGAGACCTCACCTCCTAATACCATCACGTTGCATGTTAGGATTTCAGCATATGAATTTGGAAGGGACACAAATATTCAGTCCATTGCACTCCTGGACCAGGCTATCTTCAAGTACTTCATCCGCTGTCTTTATTTTTGCTAACACCTCTGTGGTGAGTACTCCCCAGTTTAGAACCTTCAGCTGAGATACTTTCCTGAATGCCAAACCTGCACATTAAGTGCCTGATACTTAATAGATCCTCCTGGATACCCATTGAACTTATTACTGTCCTCTCCCCATTCACTATGTCCCTCTGTGTTATCATCAAGTATTGATCATTCTACCTCCTAAATATTATAGTGATGTTAGAAAAGTTCCAAGCCTCTTGGCTTAATCTGGATAGTGGCTATCGGTGGAGGCAAGATGGGAGAAAATGTAAATTTGTATCTGTTATTTAAAAAGTATATTTACCAGAGAAAATGCTAAGAATTCAGGATAGACTCCATGGTACTTTGAAACATAGAAGTAATGAATACTTTGTAAATATAGCAAAATATTTTCCCCAAATTACTCATTAGCCTGACTCTAAGTATATGTTTATTCATGTTATGTAGCTTCTGGCCACATAGCACAAAATATGTTTGATATTGAAGAGTAATCTTCATTTAGAGCTGCAGAATAATTTATAAGTCCCAGTTCATCTTTTTTAATATAAATAATTTTTTTAAAATAAAAGCATTATTATATACAAGGTTGGCAAAAGTAGGTTTGTAGTTGAAAGTACTTGAACCAATTTATTCTTGTGTTTTTATTATTTTCCATATAAACAACTGTAAACTTACTTTTGCCCCATGCTTTACACTATTTCGAAAGATTATAAAAAGGATTTCTATCATTAGATTCCCCATAAACTCCATCGAGCATATGCATTAGCATTAACACCATGCTGTGATAATATACAAATACTTACAAATATTTTAATTCCCACAATTAGAATAGAAATTATACTTATAAAGCAGTTTTGTGATTATATATTTTGTATGATTATTTTTGTAAGACATTCTTAATATTATAATTGGGTAAAAGTGCTTGATTAGAAGTATATACAATACATCGATATATATCAACAAAAAAATAAAACCTGTACCCTGTTGCCCCATTTGCTACGTTATAGTTGTCTTACCCAGAAGAACTCGAGTTCTGGTTTCTTAAGTGACATAAGCATTCTGCACTTATTTGATCATTATGAAAACAAAAAAACAAACTTCAAAATATAAAACAATATGGTTTTTATATTTTCTGAAAAAGTTTTAAATGTTTATTTTAGTTTACAGCATATAAAATTGCCAACATTTGATCATTTTGTTTAGAAAAATGGTGGTTTTACACAATTGATTTTATAGTTTGATCCTATCCCGTTAAATTTACTGAAACTATTTGTTTAATTTCTGTTTAAAAATTATACATTAAATAGAAGTGTTGAAAGAATACTTGAATTTAGTACCGTGATAGTTAAAACTGTTTGTGTTAATATTGTATTATATATAGTAAATACAAAATCATAAATATAATACAGATTTTTATATGTTACCACTAGACACATCCTTAAGCAAAATATGAGCTATAATAATTTATAAAAATAAGGGATTATAACTTGCTACTGACAATAGGTTCCACAATATCCTATAATCCAACAAAGAGTTCTGATTGTTTACATTTTGCTTATCTAACTCATCAATTTTATTTCCACAATTAGAATAGAAATTATACTTATAAATTACAATTAGAATAGAAATTATACTTATAAATGGCAGTAAAAGTAAACACTTATATATCTGCCCTTTGGAGAATTCATCTTTGCAAATAGTTCTAAGATGAAGTTACAATGTGTGGGTGGCATACAGAAATAAATTGAAAGAAAATTAATAACTTCCTCATCAAGAGCTGGTGGCTTAAATTCTCATTTCATTAATGAAAACAATTCCTATTTCATTTTGACAAAAGTCTATAAAACAATTTTCTCAGTGTTTGCATCAGTTACGATGCTTTATGTTTCAAGCATCAGAGAACACAACTAAGCCTGGGTAACCATTAAGGTTATTATCTCGCATCCTGGGAAGATACCAGCTCTGTGATGATATCAAGTATCCTGTCCATGATTTCATCTGCTGGTTCCTGATACGGGAATTTCTGCCTGGAGGCTAAATCCTTTCAGAGCCCCAGCGTGGCTGCCGTCCTTGCAGGCATCCCAGGCACACAGCAAGGTCCAGGAGAAAAGAAGGCTCTTCCTTTCCGTGCAGCTATTTTTGTGAGCAAGGAAACCCTGTCCTTGTACCTAGTTTTCATTGGACAAAATTACGTAACATACTTCTGGCAAAGCCAGTTGTTGGCTAGGAAAAGAGAATTACCTAATTGACTTAGGCTAATCAATATTTCACTTTTTAGCCCATATGACTGGTGATAATGAACACTCAGGTAAAACAGAGGCTCTGTCAGCCAGAAAGGGTGAGAGTGCAGTGCCTTCCGTTAGGCAACCTGAGGTCTCCAATAGTCTTCAAACATGCTTATGCATCTGACCTTGCTAATGAATCTACCCCCCTTGTCATTTAGAAGAAAATCTGCATAAAACGTTCAGAATGAATCTGGATATTTAATTCCTCTTCCTAAACATCTCTTTGATGTAGGAAAATGTCTAGTGATACACAGTAAGCCTTGAATAATTCTAGGACAGGGTAGGGAATATGAGGGGGAAAGTACTTTCTCTTTTTAATGTATGTGCTTCTGTGGTATTTGATTTTAATCTTTTAAAAACAAAGAAAAGTTTTTTTTCTTGCTATGTAGTAAATCACAGAAATGATTACATTAAAAGAAATATTCTTTCTGCAATTTAATAAAAAGCAGAATAAAGCATACATGGTCAGGTAACATGCTATTATGTACCGATCTGAGGAAACCATTTTTCAAGGTGTAAGGAGTCCGTTCTTGGATATGGTATACAGAAGTTTAGTATTAACATAAAACTAGGTTTTTAGACTATGTTTAAACTGTTGAGCCACTCTGAAACCTGGCATTTCTGGGCTATTTCAGATCTCTACCATCAATAAAATAGCCACTAACCTCATGTGGTTACTGAGCACTTGAATTGTAGCTAGTCCGAAAGGAGATGTGCTCTGAGCATACAATACATGCTCAATATCAATAAAATATCTCACCAAACTTCGTATTGATTACATACTAAAATAATATTTTGGATATATTGGGCTAATAAAACATATTAATAAAATTATTTTTCACCTGATTCTTATTTTTTGAATGTAGCCAATAAAATATGTAATGATACATGTGTAGCTAACTTTTGTGACTTGCATTCTACTTCTGTTGTGCAGAATTGGCCGGGGTGTCTCGTGAGGAGGGCTGGTTAGATTTCAGTTGTATGAGAGCTAAGCACTCTTACATAACGACCCGTCGCTAGACATACTGGGATTAAAGTGAAATTTACCAAACCCAAACCTTTAAGCCTCACAGGAACAAGAGCAATTTTTAATCTCATAGATAATTATAATATGGATATACATAATCTAGGCAGAATTGAGAAAAGTAATCATCTTAGCTGGGAAAGCAACTTACTCTGAAGAAACAAGAAAACAGTATAAACCAAATAAGGAGTGATTATTTGTTAAAAGCCTGAGGAAAGAAAGAGTGTTGAAAGTAACAGAAAATCTTGGCAATGGGGTTATCTTCTGGAATAGTCATAATAAAAATGGAATAAATTACAATGAACCTAAGAAAATGATAATCGGCTGAGTCAATGAAGTTGTCTGTGAGCTGAGGGTGCATGTGATTCGGACTTAATGGAACTGAACATGGGAGTGAAGAGGATTTTTACTTGTTTCCAACTTGCACACCCGGTTTAGAGGGCTGCCAAAGGTGAGAGAGATGTGAGGAAGGCATCGCCTTTGGGAAGTGCCAAGGACGTCAGCACAGAGACACCACAGAGGCTTGTCAATCTCTGTTGGGAGCACCTGAGGAGCAGGAGCCTATAGCTGAAAGATTCTCCCAGGAGGCTCAGGAAGTAAACCTTAGGGATTGGAGGACAAGATTTCCAGAGATTACACTAATGGGGCTGTGGCTAAAATTTCATATGTTACTCTTTTTTATTATCATGATCTTTGTTTACTTTTCATGCTAATGTGATCGAAGGCAAATGTGCACTATAATTTAGAAGATAACGGTCATCTGAAGACCATTTAGAGGAAAAAGTGCCTAATGCCTTTAAACTTGAAGCTGTTAGCAAAGGCATCTATAATAATGTGTGACTTTTTCTCATCAGCTTGGCTAGCACTAGCTTGGAGTACTAATGGGTAACAGGGATTTCATGTTCAAGTTAATTACCAGAGGCTCTTCCTATTAGCTGGGCATTCCCTCATTCTCTCCATATCGCCACCCAGAGAGAGAAATTCTTGGCTGCTTTTAAATAGCAGTTTCTTAATGCCCATCTGCCCAGGTATTCAACTACAGAGGTTTCCATGTTGTTATTTTTTAAATAAACAGCTTTTCAGATTCTTTAAACATATGGAAATGAATCATTATAGTCAACATTAAAGACTGAAAGACATTTAATAAAAATAAGCTACTAAAGGGCTATTAGTCTAAACATTATTAGTTTTATACTAATCAAATATAACTAACTCATATATGAAAATCAAATTAATCCAGTGATAACTGAAGTATTAAAGAATATAAAAATGAGAAATTACTGTGTAGAAAAGCATTTAAATATTTCAATTACATTAGTAATTCTCAAATACCTTTTTGGGTTAAAAAAATTATATAACACAAACACATGTTTTAATCCCATATATATCTCTATTCCTTTTATATAATCAATATTTTTTTTTAATTTCATACTGTACTTTCAAACATTTTTCTATATAACCTCATGTATTTACACATATGCTATTTATGATTATGTGATCACACACATATATTTGCATGACCATATATGCATAAGTTTTTATATACTTATGTGTGGCTTTAGCTGTTTTTTTAAATATATAAATGGGCTGATACCATATAATAATAGAATATTTGGGAACTCGATTTTCAATCAACAATATATCTGAAAATCTTCCCATTTTAGCACACCTAGATTTACCTTATTTTTTTAAATGGCTGCTTAGGTTTTCATAGTATGGATAAACCCTATTAAATAGTGTAAAAATAGCTGAATAAAATTAAAGAAAGCAAGTTGCTTTACTTAAGAAAGAGTAAACTTTATTTTTTGTAGTCTAGAGCACATGAGCTTCCACAGGTTTCAGATATGAGAGGTTCACATGTGTTAACATGTTCATCTGCATATAAGGAAACCTTGTCCAGAGAACATAAGAAACTTACACCAGGTCAAACAGCTCGCAAATTGTGTGACGGTATCTGTTGACAGCCTCCCATTTATGGTATAAAAGGATATAGATTTATGAACTAAATATATAGTTGTGATAAAGCAGTATTTCTGATTGAGGGGGAAAACAAATAAAGACATGATAAATATTATGAAATAAAGATAGTGACAGCTATTAAAATGAAATTGAACCAGGAACCCCTACGTGACTGTGACAGGATGGCAGCAACTACTCAAATATGTGCGCATACATTGCTTGGATAAGTTGGCATTTCATAGTGCAGTTGTTCACATGTAAAAATATATAATACAAAAATAAGTAATAATACAGGGATAAACACTGAGTTTCATGTACTCACAACTGTGTGTCTACTTTTGCCCACCCCGGCATATTTAAAAATCTAAATGATCTGCATTCCATTTACAAAGGATTGAGCTCAACAAATTCTACTGAAAATTATAATGAGTTCTTCTTAATCCCTTATGATTAATATAGGAAGACACATTTTAGAGCTGTGCAGTGTGAAAAAGGAAGTAGCATATGCATATCCACAGCCCATTTCTTTCTTGCCTGTTTAAAAAAAACAAATCGAGCCAGCTAGCTTGGCTCCTGGCCTTTACTGAGCTTAACCAGGGCAGGATAATGGGTAGAAAAACAAAATAGTTGCCAGGAGTACTACACTGAACTGGAAAGAACAGCTTTATTTCTGAAAGAGAAAAGTAATAACTTTATAAAGGATGGAAAGGGAAGAAAGTTGTCGAACATTTGGAGAAAAGACAGATCTTTCTGGGAAGCTTCAGTGTAAATGAGGTCAGAGGACTAGGAGTCTTTCTGTTCATTATGAATGAGGTCTTTTTTTGCCATTTAAAAAAGGCTTTAATAAATATTGGTAAACTTGTTATGATTTTTCAAATATGAAATTAAGTTGTTAAAGAATAACTTGAAAAAATATAATTAATTTGACAACAAGTGTTGAGCATGTGGAATAAGAGGTACTATTAAGTGTATACAATTGAACAAAACTTGGAATAAACAAAAAATAATAGCAACGATAGATAAAAAAGTATTAAAAGAGGAATACAGATACATTGCATTGTTATTCATGAGGTCTTAAAATAAATACTGATGAGTGTCAGTTGGAAGTAATGATTTCTTAAAATATTTCAACATGAAAGAAAAGCACGTGATTAAGACAATCGTAAGAAACTGAATCTTTCAGCAAGTTGCAGCATAGATGTAACTGAAAAGAAACAGAAACTATATAGGAATATACTAACATGAAGCAAGTGTGATTAATTAAGAAAGGGTTAACTGTTTCCTATGAAAACTACAGTTGTCCCTTAAACAACATGAGGGTTAGGGGCTCTGACCTCCATGCAGTCGAAAATCCACAAATAAACTTCTGACTCCCCCCAAAACTTCAGTTGTCCCTTGGTATCCAGAGGGGATTGGTTCCAGGGCTCTTGCAGGTGCCAATATCCACAGATGCTCAAGTCCCTTATATACAAAGGCAAAGACCAATGCATACAGTTGGCCTTCTGCATCCACAGATTCCCATTGGTAGATGGAAAATACTGTTTTCAGTCTACAGTTGGTTGAATCTGCTGATGCCAAACCAGGGATACAGAGGACCAACTATATGTTTATTTAAAAAAATCCACATTTAAAGGGATCTGTGCAGTTCAAACTGTGTGTACCAACTTTATTAAATCCTAACATTTTAAGGCAATAAATAGCAGGTACATAATTGATTTTCTAACCTAAACAAGATTTATTTCTATGAGAAATATTAAATGTAAAGTGGAATTTGAAATGCTATATGCAAAATGGAATTAGTAATATGTCTTATGTATTTTTAATCAGAAACCCCAAATATCTGAAAGTTAACTACAAGAATGAGCAACCAATGTGATTCATAATATGTATATATATTTTTAAAGATTTTATTTATTTATTTTTAGAGAGAGGGGAAGGGAGGGAGAAGGAGAAGGAGAAGGAGAGAAACATCAATGTGTGGTTGCCTCTCTCCCGCTGCCTACTGGGAACCTACCCAGACATGTGCCCTAGGCTGGGAATTGAACCGGTGACCCTTTGGTTCATAGGCTGGCACTCAATCCACTGAGCCACACCAGTCAGGGTGATTTATAATATATTAAGTATATATTTCTTATAAATCTCAATGCTGTTGAGCCTTAGCCTCAGGAAAGTATGCATTAAGAAAAAACTTTTCCATTATATTTTAAATAAAATTTTAGTTAATATTTATTAGGCACTTAACAATATTCCACAAATTTGCTAAATTGAAAATAAGGTACAGTATTAACTCATTTAGTCCTCAGACAACTCTAAGAATTAGTTACTATTATCACTCACGTTTTAGAGAAAAGAAAACTGAGATATACATAGGTTAAATAACTTCCTAAAGTCGCCCAACTTCTAAGTGGTGTAAACAACATTTGAATCCCAGAAGTGTGCTATGAGAGCTTGCAGTCTTAACTACTGCTCACCATTGCCTCACTCAACAATTAATCCAACCTGTTTTTAAAAGCCACAGCAAAGTTCATTTTGAGGGGAAAACAATCATTCTTGAAAGGCACCATTTTAAAACTGATTTGATGATTTTTAAGCAAAGACTTTTCTACAAAATTATTTCTGTGCTTTTCAGAATAATAAAGGGGCACTTTGTCCATGTCGTAGAACCGTTATAGCAGATCTACAACACTGTGTTCCAATCTAATTGTTTGCATTTCCCGTATTATTAACATATATTCATGATGAGTAAACTGAAAACTAAGTTGGCTTTAATTTTCAAGAAACGCTTCCTAATAATCGATAATATATTTCTTACAAGCTTCAAATAACAGAAAATTCTATTAACTTGAAAGAAGTGGGAGATCTATCGGATTTCTTTGCAAGAAATTGCTTGACATATGTTTGTATTGTTGACGTTTGCTTCATGCAATGATACTCTGCAGAAAGTTCTTCAGTTTCTGTTTGGTAAACTTTAGAAAGGAGTAAAAGAGAAACAGTGAATTTAAAGAACTTCATAGCTCCCAATTCTTCTTAGATACATATTCATTCTAACCTTTATTTTATAGCCTTCAATGTACAAAATGCAGAAATATGACTGTTCAAGAATAACCTTGAAGTTTCCTATGCTGAAAGGAATAACTCGAATATAGCAATTTCCAAGCTCAAGGAAACCTGGAGTCTGTATTTATATTGTTGACTATAGAGATTATTTCCTTTGCTGGTGGATGGTGGGTAATGACAGACTGCACATGAAGAAACGGAAACCTGTAGATTTTTATTATAATGTTTGGAGGAATATAAGTTTACTTAAAACAACCTCTATTATAGTCTCTTTTCTGGCTTCTTCTTGGTCTTTAAAGATAGGATCTTAGTGATTAAAATAGCATGCCAAATTTCTTTGGCTGCTTTAAAGTGATATAAACCTGAAACACTCTATCAATATAACAACTAGCTAGGATCCTCAAGATTCCCCCAAACTGAGATTATTACTCTTTTGGAGTCCCAAACACATCTGAGATCTGATGAAAGCTGTGCTTGCCTCCTTTAAAAAAGTTACGCTTGACTACAACTGTAACATTTGCTGATTGGCAGGGATTCAGGATTCCCCACATGTCCCACAAAGTCCACTAAAATCAGATTCACACCTTCTAATTGACCAAGGCAATTGTTTGTTTCATAGATAATAAAAAAAATGATTTGAATGATAGAGATACTGACATGGCTATCTGTGTCCAAATAAGTCCATTTATCTATTTATATATATGCATGCAGCAACCTATTTACTTTTCATAACATGTATAAATTGAGTTTAATCTACCTCCTGACTCCATTTTCATATCTTCCTCCTCCTTTTCTTTCTATGTGCCACAAGAGGACACCTGTTTTGGATTTAGGGTCCACCAGAATGCTCTCATTTTGAGATCCTTAATTATGTCTGCAAAGACCCTTTTTCTTTTTAAAAAAATTTATTTATTTTTAGACAGAGGGGAAGGGAGGGAGAAAGAGATGGAAAGAAACATCAATGTGTGGTTGCCTCTCTTGCACCCCTACTGGGGACCTGGCCCTCAACCCAGCGATGTGCCCTGACTGGGAATCGAATTGGTGACCCTTTGGTTCTCAGGCTGGCGCTCAATCCACTGAGCCACACCAGCCAGGGCTAAAGACTCTTTTCTAAGAAAAACTTATTTCCTAATACGATTATACACACATGTTCTGGGATGTGAGTATATGTCATGGGGGCTACTGTTCTACCCACTATAGTTACTATTATTGATTATTGATCATTTATTAAGCACATGGCATTGGGTTTATTATTTTTTTCAACCTTACCAAAATACTGTGAAGTAGGTGGCAGAGTGCCCATTACAGAAGAAGAACTTGAGACCCATGGAAGTTAAGTAACAACCAGACTTCATACAGCTTAGTCAGTGGTGGAGTTCTTTTTTTTGGGGGGGGATGTGTGCAGGGGGGCTATGTTCTCATTGCTCAAGGCTTAATAAGGAGAACTCAATTAGTTACTCAGAGTAAAACAGGACAAACAAAATTTCTTAAAGTCCTCTTGGACTTTGTGATTTAATAAAATAGAAAATATATAAATACATATAGCAGAGATACAAAATAGAAAGTATATGCAATAAAGAGAAATATATATAAATTTTTAAGGGTTTTGAGAGGAAACTGATGTACCCAGCCATTTATTAATTTATTGTGTCTTAATACCCTAAGACAGTGGTTGATTCTACAAAGTCTGTCCATCTGGAAAAAGTCCAACCACTGTTGGACTTTTATGTATAATACAACGAGAATGGTTTGCACGACATCAGTGTAACCTGGCTTCCAAGGAGAGTGAACTGGAATGCACATGCGTGAACAATGACTTTACTGTACTAGTCAGTGGGGGCGGTAGACGCCGTTGAGTGTGGCCATCACAGTGAGTGAGCATGTGTACTGTGTGGCGTTCAAATTCAAAATGACTGAGCAAGTAGAGCAACAAATCCATATCGACTAAGAGGAGCATAATAAAAATCAAACAGAATATTGAACATTTTACATGGAGGGAGGTATAACAGATCCAGGGGAATGATCAGAAGAGATGAGCTGAATGGAATGCAGAGAAGAGGGCAGAGTATTTCGTGGCAGAGAAAACATTTGGAGGTAGGAAAAGGGTTGATGGATTAGCCGTGAAGATGATGAGAGGAACAATTAAAGAAGATATAATGAATAACCTTGGTTAGTTAAAAATTTTTACCAGTATTACTACTGCCAGTAAATATTGCTATTCATACATCTTTCAAACATGAAGCTATGTCATTTATTGTCTAATTCTCTTCCATAAGAGAATAAATGAAAATGGCAATTAGTAGGAATTATTTGTGCTTCATCAACTCTGTGTAGCTCTCAGAAATGTTTTTTTAGATATACATATTTTTCTTCTGAAAAATCTTTAAATTTAACGCAAATCTTTGTAAGATTCTTCTCAATCAACTATATGACTTTTTTGCAGACTCCCCTGTGATATTTCATTACTTAGTAATGAATAAATCGCCCAACTGCGTTTCAGCCAAGCTGATAACATAATTTAATCAATACATGTGATGGTTTCAAGGCATAAATTATATAAGTAAAATATAAAAACAAACAGCTACAGAAAATACTAATCAGGGGAAATGGGTACCTGCAGTTAAAGGTGATCTTTCTGTTCTCCATCATTTAAATTAATTACTGTACCTGAAACTTATGGAACATATGAGACGTGTCCAGAAAATGTCTAATCACTGTTAACGTAGGGAGAGTGGTGTGTGGGATTTCGGTGTAACCTGGCAGGCAAGGACAGCGGACTGGAATGTGCACTGGTGAAGAGCAACAACTTCACTGTACTAGACGGTGGGGACGGTAGAGGCCGCTGAGTGAGAATGTGCACTGTGTGGCCGTCGCAGTCAAAGTGGCTGAGCAAGTAGAGCAACAAATCTCCATCAGATTTTAGGTTAAGCTTGAATATTCCTCTTTGGAAACTATTGGGATGATTCCGAAAGGCCGCAGCTGTGGGCAACTGGTGATTGGCAGCTTCAACACAACAGCACCAGCTCATGCATCACATTCCATGCAGAGTTTTTTGCAAAACATCAAATCACTCAGCTGACTTAGCCCTCCTACAGCCCAGATTTGGCTCTCAGCAACTTCTGGCTTTTCCCCAAACTAGGATCACCTTTGAAATGGAAGCTATCTCAGACTGTGGATGAGATTCAGGAAAACACGATGGGGCAGCTAATGGCAACTGGGAGAACTGTGTGAGATCCCAAGGTGCCTACTTTGAAGGGGACTGGGGTGTCACTGTCCTATGTACAATGTTTCTTGTACCTTGTATCTTCTTCAATAAATGTCTCTACTTTTCATATCACATGGTTGGTTACTCTCTGGACAGATCTTAGTAAATGGCTCATGTGACATTCATCCTATGTTATTACTTTAATATCCATATATGCAAATCTACACTGTATTTCATAATGGGCATTCAGTCAGTTAGTTATTTAACATTTATGGAGTTCCCAAAAATTCTGTTACAGACTCAAGAAAATATACCAGTAATAGTAAATAAGTAAGTAAATAGCCGCATGTTGTCCCAGTCCCAGTGTACACGCTGGTGGGAGAGTACACAGCAGAAGGCAAATATATAGAATGACTGTTAGTTTTAATGAGTTACTATGAAAGTCATAGGAGACTGGGTTGGAGAACAGTGGAGGAGATCCTAGTTTATGTGGGATGGCATCCCTGTGAATGGGGCATTGTCGCTGAGGTGGAAGCATAGAGAAGGACTTGCACTTGAGAAGAGCAAAGAAGGAGCCTTGCAAACTCAGATATCAACATATGTAAGTCATCTAACATCAAAGAATGCTTTCTGTCTTTCTTCTGTTCTAAGGAACATGGATTAGAGGCTGGCAAGAGCAATGGTGGAGAGAGCAGTGGACTTTCAGAACTTAAAAATTATGTCACTATATAAACTTTACTTAACTGATTGCCAGTCTCCGATATATGTTAAGAGTACATTGTGCTTTTTAAAAATACTTTATACATAATCAACAATAGCATATATGTGTGTGTGTGCATATATATATATATGTATATGTATATGTATATGTATATGTATATGTATATGTATATACACACACACAATGTAGGATAGACATAGTTGTTTCTTTGTTATGTAAAAGAAAATTTATCTAAAAATAATTTCTCTCATGGATGAGATTAGATGACAGTCCCATCTCCCCAGCATCCAGCTGTCCAAATTGAAATTAATTTATCATTGACGAATGGTGATAATTATTCAGTTGGCCTGTGCTGCTGTGCAACTTTGCTCTCACTAGCCATTCGTCCCAGAGATTTTACTTTCCCAGCCTGAGCACTTGATATTGAGGTGTGGCAGTCTACAGAGCAGAGTGACTGCTGGGAGTCGGAGCTTCCTCCAACCAATGGGAAAGGTGGTGTATGGTCTTACTGTCTAGATTTTCAGGTACTTGGTCTTGAACAGTCTAAAATTAGAGTTGCAATTCGTACCTCAGGAAACCTCTAATGCAGTTAGTTTTTAATTCAATTTTTTATTATGAGTACAGACTTGTGTGGTTTTATTTTTTACAGCTGGGGTTATGGTCTTCCTTGTATATACGAGAAAAATACTTGCATTCGTGACTATAATAGAAAGCAATATTCTCCCCATGACTCACAAGTTAAAGGCTAATGTAGAGTTATGGCTCCTCATTAGACCCGCCTTAAACACTTCAGTATTTTTAAGATGTATAATTCTATTTCTTCTCATAGCACATGGAAAAGAATAATGTTATTTCGTAGTTAATTCAATTACTTTTCATTAGAGAAGATGGTGACAGGATTTCCTGTTGTTAAAAAAAGTCCCCCAACCATTAACCTTGATCAAAACTATAGACAAAAATTCTTGTGAATGAAATAAAAACATTTCCAAATCATTTCTACCTATACATGCTGACAGACTGCTTCATGTGGAGTTTTAGCCCATTTTCTAATACTCAGATTTCAGTAGCAGTTTAATGATCAGTTGGTCAGCCAGGAGCTTTCATCAAATTCCAGATTTTAATTATCACTTGCAATGATTTAAGCTATGTGCCATTTTATGCCATATTTGTTTTTAGATTTAATCTACTGATGTTTGAAAAATTCCTTTTTCATGGTGCAAAATTCAATTTATTAAATTGAAAACATTAAAAGGTAGTAGTTTAAAAGTCTTAGTTTTGAAAATGCAATACACAAAGATGTATAACGGAATTTTACACTTGAAACCTATCTAATCTCATTAAACAATGTCACCCCAATAAATTTAATTAAGAAAGAAAATAAATGTTATACAGTTTAAACAAATAAATATACCCTTAAAACTAAAATAAAACAGTATTTGTTGTTTATTCATTAGAACGAGTCTTTCAAACAGGAAAACTAATAAAATTAACATTCCTCTTCTTGCAACGCAGAAGTTTAAGCTACAAGAAGACAATTTAAAGTCCACAGCTGTAAATATTACTCGAAGCAGTACAGCAAATCTGCTGCAATAGATCACATGTGGAACATTAAAAAAAATTTTGAAATCTTTAACGGTAAAATAATACACAATGGTAGACACTTAGAAAACATACACTGGATTTTATTTTTAAATTTTATTTGAGGAGTTAAAGGCCTCAGCCCTGGTATGGACCCTTGAAGGGTGCTGACTCTTCTGAATTTGTAAATCTCAATCCCAGTTACCCTATAGAACGACTTTAGTCTTCTGATACTACTTTGAAAGGCTATGATAATGAATCAGTTTCAGAGTAGATATGTACAAGCCTTAATTTATGAAACTTTAAACTACTTAAAATAATTTAACTTCTTTCTTACAATCCAAATTCATCATCTAGGGGATATAATAAATTATGCAATAATAAAGATTTGATATTATAATTTTTGACATGGAAGTCGACATACTAGTATGTACAAGGACCAAGGATTTAAAAAAAAATCTTGGCAAATATATTCATTGAACATTCACATTTAATATTTCATATTTGATTGGAACTAGTGTTGAAAATTAAAATAACTTTGCCCTTGCCTTCAAGGCAAAGAGGAGAAGGTTATATAAATGAACAAATACAGTTCAATGGCATAAATACTGAGATAGAGAGGATTAAGGAAACACAGAAAATAATCAGATTGCAAGTTTAAAAAGGCCTCCCGGAGAAAATTCATGAACTATATTTGACGAAGGAGTTTGAATCAGTAATGAAGCAAAGTTTAGCCAAGTGCCTTCCAGACAAATGGCAAATCACTCAGGAAGATACAACAAGGAAACAATCTGCATCTAAAAGGAGAAAGCACCAGTGATGGTAAATAGGAAGGATGAACATGACAGATAATAAATAGATGATGTAGATTTGATGCAAAATGCAGATGAGCAGGCTGATTGAAAGAAAGTCATCTAAAATGACTAAACTTAAGTCTAAGATTTGAGCTATAATTAAGGTAGGGACGAGGGTAAATCACTCCCTTTCGAGCCCATTACTTAGTTTGCAGTAGAAGTGATTCGAGTAAGGAGAGTGAATTTGAAAGCAATTATGAAATGACAAAATTTCTTGAGCAATCTAGAACTTTTCCATTTAAAAACTACAAAATAAAGAGATTGGAGTAGTCTGCCTATTTATAATTGTTCCTGTTGAGTTTTAGAAAAAGTTTTGGAAAAAGGGATTTAAAATATCAAACTCATCCTCTTACCAAAGTTGAAATTTTTGTTACTGTTGTGTGTGATTTTTTTTAGTGGAATGGACTCAGGGCTAAAATTAATTGGCTCATAGAATGAAATTAGTCTCGGACATTTCTCATAGCAATGTTTTTTTTTCTTTCTTTATATATCTCTTCCTTACATATGCCAGGGAAACCAAAGAAAAACAATGGGACTACATCAAACAAAAAGTTTTTGCACAACAAACAAAACCATCAACAGAATGAAAAGATAACCCATACCTGATAAAGGATTAATAGCAAAATGTATAAAGAATTTATAAAATTAACAAAAAACACAAAGAATCCAATTAAAAATTGGCAAAGAACCTGAATAGACACTTCTCCAAAGAGGACATACATATAGCCAATAGGCATATGAAAATATGCTCAATGCCATTAATCATCAGAGAAATGCAAATTAAAACCGTAATGAGATATCACCTCACACTGTCAGAATGGCTGTTATCAATAAATCAACAAACAAATGCTGATGAGGACGAGGAGAAAGGGGAACCCTTTTGCACTTTTGGTAGGAATGCAGACTGGTGCACCAGCTGTGGAAAGATGTATGGAAATACCTCAAAAAATTAAAAATGAATCTTTTGACCCAGCAATCTCACTTCTGGGAATATATCTGAAGAAACCCGAAATACTAATATGAAAGATTGTATATATCCCTATGTTCATTGCAGTGTTATTTACAATAGCTAAGATCTGGAAGCAGCTCAAGTGCCCATCAGTAAATGAACGGATAAAAAAAGCTGTGGTACGTTTATACAACAAAATACTACTTGGCTATAAAAAGAAGGATTTTTTACCCTTTATGACAGCATGGATGGACCTGGAGACCATTATGCTAAGGAAATAAGCCTGTCAGAGAAAGACAAATACCATATGAATTTACTCATGTGGAATCTAGTGAATAAAATGTACTAACAAGGGAAAATAGTGATAAATTCAGAGAGAAAGTAGGCTGACAGTTGTCAGGGGGTAGAGTACTGGTTGGGGGTGGGTAGGAGGATTAAGCAAGAAAGAAAAAAAGGAGAAAAAGAATACACACACAGAACTAAATCAATCGGTAGGTTAGGCACAGAGTAGTGTGCTTTAGTTAACTAAACTAGGCAAAAGCAAGACTCTGTCATACTCCTAAGGATGGCTCACTCTTTCAGTGAGTTAATTCATTGCTAGTCTTCCAAACACAAATCTAACAAGCCAGAATTTTGGACTAGGGTTGGCTACTTTTCTAGCTAGACAGTCTTAAATTGGCTATGGTAAATGTGAATTTAAAAAGGAAAAATAAATAATTGTGGAAGGTGAAATTTGTTCCTAGAGTTTTTATTAAAATCTCCATTGTACCTATTAATTGAGAATTTATATAAAACATTTTATATTGACCCAGGATTTCTATTAACCATGTTTTTCTTTTCCATATATCTTAGTATATACAAGGGTTATATTGCTACAAGTGATATGTAGAAATATCTGCAAATGTGAAGGGCCAGTTTTAATCATAATTTGATTTCCACTAATCTATGTTAAAATATACTAATTATGCAACTGTAAATTCTATTTATTTGTCTTTATTACAAATGATAGGCTGATTTCTTATAAAAATTTTTTCTAAGATACTTTTAAATTTCAAATTTTAAATTCAAATTTGAAAATTGGCTGTAACTTTTAAAAGCAACACTCAAAAATTTTCTGCTAATCCAAAATGAGATTATTACACTAAAGCATACAATTATTTAATTAAATACTAAACTAAAACATACAAGTAGATTCCATTTACATAGTTTATTCCATAGTACACAGCTATGCATAATAAATAACCAATAGCTTTTATTTTTTTAAATTTCTGTCCTAATAGATTGTGTTATAATGGAATAACATGTCATTTATCTATGAATAGTAAAATCTAACAAAATTTCTATCCACTTCAACATATATCTACAAATAGTTAAATTTTATAATAGCATAAATTATAAATTTTAAAATATGTCTTAATAATGGTCAAACTTATCTTTTTACATATTAAATACTATAGTATAAGTACTTATTAACTGAATTTTTATACATTTCTGGTTATTTCAAATAATGACATTGATTCCATAATTTCTGTGACTTTTATTATTCAAGGATTTAACAAAACTCCACTAGTCTAAAGAGCTGATATTTCAATAAACTCTCTTTTGTTATGTCTACATTTAATCACATTGAGGCATAATATATTTTTATTCTGAAGTTATCTGCTTTTTATTATAGTGAGTCTTTCCTTTGTAGGTTTTCTCTTCTTAGTTACAACTGGTTCTACTATTAGAAGGAGTTTGTTTTGGAATTGTTGTGCAAGGAAATAAATATCCTTTACCTTAATTTTAATGTTAGTCTTTTATTTATTTTATGAATTGTAATGAATGCTAAAAACAATTTTCTGTATTGGATAGTTTCTTTTAATAGTCCAACTATGGATTCTTTCTTTAAACACTACAACAGTATGAAAGATAATTGGCATAGTGACATCAAACAATATAGCTATTAAAATAAATTAAATATCAGGAACCTAAGGAAACAATTTTGGAAATATGTAAAACACTTTTATTATTTCATTGCAGTGTTTTGTTGTTGTTCTGTTTCTAATGAGAAAGCTACCACAGTCATAACTAGATGCTAACAATGTTCTCTCACAAAAACTTAGAAAGGTAAAACTGATGAGGTCATATCTCTTCTCTTATATATGCCAACATTCTCAGTTAATATTTAGATATTTTTAAATTTCTGGAAGCTATTTGGATTACATATGTTCTTTAGAATCAATCTATTTTAGGTTTCTTTATTTAAAAATAAAAAGCATATAAACCCCTTATCAGATATATTGACAAATATGTTTTCCCATTCTGTGAGTTGTCTTTTTATTTTGTTGATGATTTCTTTTGCTGTGCAAAAACTTAGTTTGATGTTGTCCCATTTGTTTATTTTTTTCTTTTATTTTGCTTGCCTGGAGAGATAGCTAATAAAAAATTGCTACAAGCAATGTCTGAGATTTTGCTGAGTATGTTTTCTTCTAGGATTTTTATGGTTTGGGGTCTAACACTTAAGCCTTTGATCCATTTTGAATTTATTCTTGTGTGTAGTGTAAGAAAGTGGACTAGTTTCATTTTTCTGCACATAATCTGTCCTATTTTCCCAATAGCACTTATTGAATAAACTATCTTTAGCCCACTGTATGTGCTTGCTTCGTCTGTCAAATAGTAATTGATTATAAAGGTGTGGGTTTATTTCTGGGCTCTCTATTCTGTTCCGTTGATCTATGTGTCTGTTTTTATGCCAATACCATGCAGTTTTGATTACTGTGGTCTTATAGTATAGTTTGATATTAGGTAGCATGATTCCTCCAACTTTGTTCTTCTTTCTCAGAATTTCTGTTGCTTTGCAGGGCCTTTTGTGGTTCCATATAAATTTATGAAATATTTGTACTTACAAAACTCAACACCAAAAAAATGAACAACCCAATGAATAAATGGTCAAATGACCTGAATAGACACTTCTCCAAAGAGTACATACAGATGGCCAATAGGCATATGAAAAGATGCTCAACATCACTAATTATCAGAAAAAATGCAAATTAAAACCACAATGAGATACCATCTCATATCTGACAGAATGGTTATCATCTGTAAGTCAACAAATAACAAGTACTGAGAAGGATGTGGAGAAAGGGAAACCCTTTTGCAGTGCTGATGGGAATGCAGTCTGGTGCAGCCACTGTGGAAGGCAGTATGCAGATGCCTCAAAAAATTAAAAATGGACCTACCTTTTGACCCAGTGATCCCAGTTCTGGGAACATATCTGAAGGACTCCAAAACACTAATGCAAAAGAATATAAGCACCCCTATGTTCATTGCAGCATTATTTACAACCCCCAAGATATGGAAGCAGCCTGTGTCCATCAGTAGATGAGTAGATAAAACAACTATGGGACATTTACACAATGGAATACTACTCAGCTATAAAAAAGAATATTTTACCCTTTGCAACAGTATGGATGGACCTGGAGAACATTATACTAAGTGAAATAAGTCAGTCAGAGAAAGACAAATATATGATTTCACTTATATGTGGAACCTGAACTAACAAGGACAATGGGGACAGACTCATAGATGGAGAGCAGGATGACAGCTAGTGGGGGAGGGGGTTAGGGGGTGGAGGGATTGAGCAAAAAGGAAAAAGGACTCATGGACATGGGCAACAGTGTGGTGATTGCTGGGGTGGGGAGGGGTATAAGGGAACTAAAAGGTAATGTAAAAAAAATACAATAAAGATTAAATTTAAAAAATAAGAATCATAATTTTAAAATTGAGATACATTTAATTATGAAGATAATTTTACCATTTCCTGTGGTATGTTAAAAATATAAGTTCTCTAAGATTATTTATACTTATGGTAAATATGAAAGAAAACATGATATTACCTCTAATCCTCTCAATTGAGATTGTTTTACTGTTTTATAATTACAAAAAAAATCACTCTACATTCTCTCTCCTAGAGCCACTTTTTCTCTACTTTTGTTTTAAACCTATTATCTATCATGTTTCATCTAGAATTAAAATGAGTAGATAATCTGCCAACACTTCCTTTATTTGTTGTTTCAATTTCATCTAGTTTGTGTATCTTAGATAATTATTCGGATATAACTCATGTAGGCAAAGCATTACATGTCTGTATATTACATTACAATGATCTTTTCAACCTGTAAAATAAATGCAGTACTGATCAAGTGACTACTTGCAAGACATATATGGCTTCCATAGTTACTAGGATATGTGTTGGACATTATATTATCTCCTAGTATTTTTAGAATAACATCTTGTGTCTTGGCAAGTTAGTGATATCCTGTTTTCAGATTCTAACTTAAGTTAAAGTAGTAATGAGTATGAAAAGTTTAAAGTATACAACAAAGGGTTGCTATACAACATATGATTTTTAAAACTTCAAAGTTTTCGTTCCATGGATAAAGGAATTATGTTTTCTAATGTCTATTAATCTATTCTTTATCCTTCAGTTATCCTGTTTTACATAAAATAATGTCTCAACTCTCTTGCTATAGGCTAAGGGCAGGGTATACCATTCTATCTATCTATCTGTCTATCTAATCTGCCATATATACATATATTATATGATGATACACATGCTTATATGTAAATTTTAATACAGGTATTTTTACATTTTTAAATCTAACTCTGGTGATTTGAATTAGATGATTAGGTGGATAAGTGATATATATGTGAGATGAATATAAAACATATCATGTAAGTGAGAAAATGATAAATTCAATTTATATATATTGAAATGATATGTAACAAACATAACTATCATAGAAATTATTTGGAATTTTAGCTAATAGTAGTAAGTATGAATATAGATTGGTCATGTTCTTTCAGCGTAACACATTTTACACATTCACCTGGAATACTGAAAAACACATGTTCGTATGGCAAATTTACTTATAGAAAAAGACCGATGTTTAGAAACTCCTTGGTAATTTTTAGCCATTTCATCATTATCTATCCTTTGACTTTTCCCTTTTTGTTTTTAGAAACAGAACCCTAAATTTTAGCTGGACCAATACTGCCCATTTTAAAGTCTATATTCTCCATCTTCCCTTAGAGTTTATATGCTATTTGCTCAACATTTGCATATATCTAAAATTTTCCAATAAAAGTTTGAAAATATTAACAGTCATAACCCAGTAGATAGAGATAAGCTTCTAAAGGATACTCAGGTAAATTGAAGAATAAATGAATAAGGTATCCAGCACAAGCAAATGAAAATTTTAAATTATTTTAACATGATGACCAAATTAATTAATAAAATTTAATAAATGTTGTCTATGAGAAACAAAGTTTTAGATTATCATTTGTATAATTCTTAGAATAATATAATTTTATACATATGTTTCCAATAGATTTATGTCCTAATATATATTTCAGTACATATTCTTTGACAGTAATATGACAACATTCACTTTAAATTCTCTTTTCTTTAAAAACAAATATAACAACATTGTTTGAAGGCTTGAAATTATGCACTTGAATAAATACTTAACCACCCAGTGCTTAACGACATGAATAAAACTATCTTCGTGATGCTCTGAATAGCTGAATTTACCTAGTTGTTTATGGGCTTGATGAAATTATCATCTGAAGGTGAGAGCATATATTGTCCTTCCATCGGAATTTATAAACTGTATTTTTCTCACAAACACAAGGAAGAATGTTAAAAGATTTCTTCAATTTTTCAAAGGGTAGCAAAATCAAAGATAGGAGATGGCATATACCTTTGTTGTTCAGAAAGAAAGTGACCCCAACTTAGAATAACATGTAATTAGCACTGATAGCAGACTCAGTTGTGGCTGTTTCAGATAATGAGCCCAAGGGCTGACATTAAAAAAAAAAAAGGAAACCAAAGAGGTTTGCATGAGAGTTTTGTATGTTAAAACTCGAAAAAAGTAGAAAATACAAGTATAAATAAATTAGAAGAGTCTAAAGTTACTGTTCCAAAATTTTTGTCTGATAAGTTATTTCTTGTGTGGAGGATTAAGACTGCCATAAACAATTTTTAGGTGAGGGTTAATAAAAGTATGTAGTTGTCAATTTGCTCGAAAACCAAGATAAATACAAAATGATATTGACAGAATGGGGAGGGGGAGAGTAGTTCTTTAAAACACTAGAATTTAAGAAAGGCAAAAATGTTGGGGCAAATAATGAACACTACCACCACAGGGTCCATGACAGTTGTCAAGGTATAATGGAATGAGATGGTCTTCTTGAACCAGCAAGCTAAAAACAAACTGGAATTTCACTGTTGCTGAAGGGAAAAGAGGCCATACCATATTAACTCATATTAGAACATGCAAAAGATGATGGGCCAAAAGCCAGTATATGTGAAGTATGATATGATATAGGTTTTGGAAAAAATACTTGAGATAACCCAAAAGAGAATTAATAATTGATTATAAGGCTTCAAATATAGAATATGAGAAAAGGTTAAATGGGTTAGGTGTTTTTAGCACAAAAGAGTGAAAACGAGTAAGTAAGGAAGTGTATGCATTAGAAACAGCTTTAAGAAGTGTTCAAAAACTGAATGATGGTAAGATTTTAAATTATCTGAAAAACAACTTTTTAAAAGAAATAATGTGAAGAAGCCAGGGAGCAAAAGGAGGGACTTCTTTCCTGTCAAGAAGATAAAATACAAGAAGAATTCCAAAGAATTCCAAAGAAGGTCATAAAATTTCCACCCCTGGCAAGTGAGGAAAACACTGACAGCTGTTTGTTCTGTTTAGATATTCCGTAGCGTGTGGGCAAGGAAGCTGGGGCAGAAATGCCGTAAAATCTGTTCCACAGAAGCAATATTAAAGTTGAGATAGCAAATAAATATGTTAGATACCTATATACCAATTGATAATGAACTGCATTAATTCTTTATGCACTTGTTACCGATTCCCAAAAAATATTTCGAGTTCATAATTTCTAAGCCTATCATTTTCTTTCTAAGAAAGTATTTTGATTCTTTTTTGCGAACCACATAATTATGTTTTTACTACATCATTCCTGGAAACATATCGAACAACAAATACGAGCCAGGTACTGAATTAGGAGCTGATGTTACAGCTAGTAAAAAGACAATTTCCTCTCCTCATGGAGGCAACAGTTAACTAAGCGAAAGAGGATTGTATACATAATTAACTGAGCACTTGTTAACAATAGTGGCTAAAAAAAAAATTTACCAAAAATATTTTAATAAAGAAGGGAGTGATATATTAGGGAAAGCCTTTATAATATTTTATATATATAATATGTAATATCATATAATACTAATGACCGTATAGTGTGGAGAACACTGACCCAGAAACACCTGGTCATAGCACTACAGGAATGCAATTTTACGAATGCATTTTTTTCTGTAACACTTGAGTCTTTTTTTTTTTTTAACTCCTTGCAATACAATTTTCCTCCAGATTATAGTCCATTTAAAAAAAATGTCTTCATTTGAAAAATATATTCCAAGAGGCTATATAAAGCAAGGGCTTTTAGGAGAGAGTGGGTTTACTGCCCACTGGGAAATGGTGTTTTAGTCCTGTTTCATACTTCCGAGGCTGGCTTCTAAATATATAGATTCTCGGAAGTTTGACAGGTCTTATTTGGCACTGTTATCTTACATGATAGGTTAGATTGGTTGACAAATGAAGGGTAAAATAGTGAATCTAGTTGTTGTCACCTTAACTTTAAGATTGATTGATTACATTTCTCTTTTTGGTGAGTTGAATTTAGGCACAATTCCAGACAGATACCAAGTAGGAGTTGATTAACAGCATTGACTCCTATGGGCAAGAGGAAGAATAATGTAGATGAATTTTGTTTAACTTAGAAATAGGCTAAATGAGGTTGGGAAAATTTTAAACAGTTAGTATTTATATTTTCATATGGCTCACATATTGAGGAAAAATTAAACAAAAGAACTCTTTGAAGTTACTGGGAAGCAAGATGGACATACTTGAGTGATGGCATAGAGCAGAGGTTCTCAACTCCAGCATGCGTCAGAATGTTCTGAAAACCGAGTCCCCACTCTGACTTTCTGATTAGGTAGGTCTGGGGTGGGCCCCTAAAATCTGCATTTTTAATAAATGACAAGATGCTGCTGCTGCTGCTGTTCTGGGCACCGCACTAGGAGACCCACTGGCAGAGAGTATATGTGAATGGTCTTTGAGTAAAAAACAGTCATCAGGACAATAAAAGCAAGAATAGTAACAGTAGTGGCAGAGGCAAAACAATGACCAAAGAAAAAGCCGCAGGCAACATGTACTAGGGATATATTTCAGTGCTTGCTTTGTGTAGGCCATTCTTAGAAAAGTTGTCCTTCCTACAGTCCTGCTGCCTTGAAATGACTTTGTCCTATTAAAAGTGATGATCATGGTTCTCATGAGGCCAAGGGCTTTACCTGTCTTGTTCATCACTGTATCTGCAACATTGTCCCTGGTTCCACAGTGTACTCCATCCACAGGCTGCCTCAGGACCAGATCCTGAGTCTCAGGAATCTAGAACACACAGAAGATTCCTGTCCACAGTGAAAACTGGAGCTATAAGGTGAACAGGTTCCACCAAAATCATGAGAAAGTGGAAACCACAGATAAACAAGGAAGTCAATAAGTAGAAGATGAGAGCTGAGAAGGTGTAACACCATCCGTGAGAGCAACTGGTCTGTTTCTGAGGACTTTCCTGGGTCACTGAAATTAGCTGTATTTTATTTCTTCTTATTGGATTCTTACCAGATTTCCCAATATCTATAGAGCAACTCTCCCCCGTTTCTTCCCCTTTTTGGCAATAGGCTGGATAGATCTTTGCTTCATGCTACCAAAAGCTCACACTAGCACCTAAAGATTTATTTCCTTGGAATAGGTTGCCAATAATAATCCCTTGTGAAGACTGCAAAAAGACAATATTGTTATCTGAGACCAGCAAATTCCCTTTGCCGTAGACAAACTGGGTTCTCTAAGGAAGATCCCTTGAATAAGATATCCTGTATTCAGTGTCAGCGTCTGCCAGTTTCAAGGCATAGTTTGGGTAGAATGTGCCTAAGACAGTGCTTCCACTATAGTGGTCATTTTTTTATATCTAACTGAAAAAGGAGATTCTAGAAAGCCCACTCTGGCTGCCACTACCTGCGTCCCGGGGTGTCTTCCTGGGATTCTGAATGCTTCTTAGCGGGAGCTATAGCTGGACGGGAAAACGTGCTGACGAACTTCATTCTTAGTCACAGTCGATTGTCAGGGTTCAGAAAAATCAGGCCCTTTTCAATTTAAAACTCTCAACCAAAAAAATAATAATAATAATCACACCAAAAATATAATTAGAAATTGTCCTCCAAGATAAAGTTTTCAACTTTAAATTAAGGTTGAGAAACTCTGAGGTTTTTAGATTATTTTTTTTAAAACATGCTTTTCAAATATTTTCTTTGGTAGATTTTCATTTCAAATATGCATATGTGATTTTAACTAAAATGCTGAGTGTCAGACTGATGAATTGTGAGTAATATGCTTGGCTCTTCTTTGGTGTTGTGTTTTACGCTGTGTGCCGAGGGCTCTGGTAAAAGCCATGGGCTACATTCCCCTTCCCACCAGGCTCAAGTCAACAATAAGCTTAGTGAGCATTTCTGTACAGTTTTCTTTCAAGAGGGGTTCTGTGGCTAAAAACTTAGAAATTCGACCCTCAGATATTCATTAGTATACTCCCCCACTTACTGAAGCCAAAATGTCTATGTTTTCTATTTTATTTACTATAAAATCAGTGATACTATGTGCATGAACTATAGAGTATCAGAAAATATTGTTTCTGTTAGCAGATTGATGGAATACTTACCAAAATCAATAGGTTAACTTCTAAAATCAGTTTGTTATTCTGCTGCTGCAGGTGACATTGCCGCACTATTTCCAGAGTGAACCGAAAATGCTATCTGCTCATTACTGTGAGAGCTCCTGAAACTATGTCATAAGGCTGTCTTGCAAAGGGCAAATACTTTTAAAAAGCAGCTTCATTCAAAGCATCAAAGTTAGTGAGGAGCAGGGTGTTAAGAATGAAGTTGCCTACCGGAGGGAAGAATATAATCAGAGGTTAGGAGGCAGACAAAATTGAAAAACAGGAAAGAGAAAATTAAAGTGTTGTAAAAACTTGAAAATTCTACCGTGAAATTATTTTAGAGACTCAACAGGGAAGTAGGCAGTCATAATTCTCAGGGACTCATAAGAGAACACCATTGGAAATATTTTATTATAAATGAAAAATAAAGGAATCTGTAATTTTTCCTTTGACTAAACTCCTAGTTTATTTTGTGGAAGATTAAATCTCACTTAAAATGGATTGTTATTTTGGAGATCAAGGTGAATTCTCACATCTGCCACGTTGAAAAAGTATGACTATATCTCAGTTTATCCTGTGATTTTCACACTGATAATCTAGTGCACAGTCTGGTAAATACAAATTCCTTATGGGTTTTATTAGTTCTTGAGAATAGTTGTACTCTCTTAGCACAATCAGTGGGTACAATAGAAGGACATTAAAATTCCCATATCAAATATAATTTGTTTAGGATTCCTAGATTAGGAAATTCCAGTAAATTAAGTTACAGTTTATCATGCATATTTATTACATTAAAAAAATAACAAAACTATGCCTTGCTGGCCAGTATGGCTCACTTGGTTGGGTGTCACCTCACAAACTGAGAGGTCACTGGTTCAATTTCAGGTCAGGGCACATGCCTGGGTTGCAGGCTCCATGCTCCGTCCCTGGTCAGGGCACTTGCTGAAGGCAACCAGTCAATGTTTCTCTTTCACATCGATGTTTCTCTCTTTCTCTCTCCTTTCCCCTCTCTAAAATAAAATAAAAAATATTAAAAAAATAAAAATAAAAGAACTATGCTTTGAAAAGTAGTATTATATAATTGACAAGATTAGTTTATCCCAATTCATAAGTTTGAAACTGTTATACACTTCAAAAAAGATTATTTATGTGAAAGTTAAAATAATATAATAAGAAAAAAAACTATTTTCACAGCAGTCTTCTGAAAAATTCTTTCCTAGTGTGCAAATTCCAGTGGTATATAGAAAATACAATATTAAAAAGGGAGAGCCATTTTTAGGAATATTTTTAAAAAGTTGAAGTCTTGTGTCTTATGCATATATTAAGTAAGCACATATCAAAGATTAATTAAACTCATTATTCAAGAGAGAAATAGAAGACATTATAAACAGTTAAGAAGAAAATTCTAAGAACCCTCATGTACAGGGAACATGAAGTTTTGAAATGAATTTACAAATACATACAAAACCTATCTATCTACAAGACATAATCAATTGAATACCATCACACACATTTGCATTTCTATGGACAAAAATCATTTGTATTATTATCAGATTATTGTACATGTATAACAGGTTAACTATATTATTATACATGTATAACAAGTGACACCACAGTTCCCCTATTTTAAAGTATTATTGTCTGACAGCAATAATACTTAGAATATTAAAACAAATATGGACAAAATGAAACTGTTAAGACTGTTTCCAATAATGACTGCTTTTATTTTGGCTTGATGCCATATATATGTTTCAATTCTGTCAAATACACTTCAAAAAAAGTTTCGTTTGTAGAAAAGGGAACTACCTTCCTGAAGCCCAGGAGTTTATAGCCATCCCAGAAAGGATTTGGACTTGTTCTCTCGCTCCAAGTTCAATAGTGTCTTGCTACAAAAGTGATACAATCAAAGAAAAGTAATAATTATTGGTACTTTACCTATGATTATTAAATACCAAATGGTTTTCAATCATCAACTAACCATGTTGGTAAATTTATACTTTATTCAAGACCTGTGAGCAGAAATAAGTTGGAAAAAATAATTGCTTTGAACTGATGAGCTAACTGTAGTGAACAACAATTCAAGGAAAGCGGAAAGGAGAGCTGAACATGGAAGCTTGCATATCAGTTATGTTGTATATCTATTTTGTTAAAGAAAATATTGTGTATTTATTGAAAATTTGATTTTTGCATGAAATGAAATTATTAGTCACTTCTCATTACACTAAAGATAAAGAGTCTGTTCTTTCATTTTTAGGATGCCAAACTAGAATGATTATTATCTCATTGTGGTTTGTCATTGTAACATTGATTTGCAACCATATTTTTATTAAAATATATCAAAATATTCAGTTCTGAAATATAACCATAATTTAAGAAACCCATCTGGAATACATCTCTGATAATATTAGTGGCTCTGTTTTTTTTTCCCATTTCATAATTTGACAACCGCACTTTTTAAAAAGTGGATAAAAGTATATTTTTATAACTTTATTTCTCTCCCCAAAATGCCACATTTTACATTTTAAAGGGAAATTACTAAAGAAATGTTCTTTAAACTATCCTACAGTTGTCTTTTGAAACCAAACACCAGTAGCATAACAGACCACAAAAAATTATTCAGTAAAATATTTGTACCAGTCCTTAGAAATTAAGACAATATGAAAAATGTGTTGTTTTGAAAAGTCAAGGCTGGTATTTTTTAATATACATTATTTCCTGAATTATTACTCAAGGTGGAATGGGGCACCTTTGATGATTTTTATAACTTTATTTCTCTCCCCAAATACCACATTTTACATTTTAAAAGGAAATTACTAAAGAAATGTTCTTTAAACTATCCTACAGTTGTCTTTTGAAACCAAACACCAGTAGCATAAAAGACCACAAAAAATTATTCAGTAAAATATTTGTACCAGTCCTTAGAAATTAAGACAATGTGAAAAATGTGTTGTTTTGACAAGTCAAGGCTGATATTTTTTTATATATATTATTTCCTGAATTATTACTCAAGGTGGAATGGGGCAACTTTAATGATGTACTAGTCAGGGATCTCCAGAGAAATAGTAATAAACTTTCTCCCTCTCTCTCTCTCTCACTCTCTCTCTCTCTTTCTCTCTCTATACACACACACACACACACACACAGAGAGAGAGAGAGAGAGAAGGAGAGAGAAAGAGAGAGAGATTTTAAGGAACTGGCTCATGCAATTATGGAGGCCCAGAAGACTCAGGATCTGCAGGTGGCCAGCTGGGGACTCAGGCAGGAGAGCTGACGGTACGGTTTCAGCCTGAAAACCAGAACATCGGGACCCAAGAAGAGCTCATTTTTCAGCCGAGTCCGAAGGCAGGAAAAGACCAGTTCTTTTAGTTAAGTGGGTGGAGTTTTCTTTTCCTAGGCCTTTTTTTGTTTGTTTTCTTATTGGGTCTTCAACAGACAGGATGAACGCTACCCACAGTAGGGAGAGCAATCTGCTTTACCCAGTCCACAGGCTGGGATGTTAATCTCATGGAGAAGTATCCACAGACACCTAGAATGATGTTTGATGAAAAGCCTGGGTACCCAATGGCCCAGTCAAATAAACATAAAATCAGCCACTACTGGTGATGTCTTTAAATCGTTGCCTTTCTTCTTTAAGTAAAGCCTTTGCAGGCATCAGGTAGGACTTTATTTTTTCTAGTTTTATTGAGAGATAATTGATGTATAACATTGTATTAGTTTAAAGTGTACAAGACAATGACACGATATATGAAGGTGTAGCAAAAACCATGATCACAGTCAGTTTAGTTAACATTCGCCACTTCATGTAGCTTCATTTTGTTTCTTTTGATGAGAGCTTTGCAGATTTACTCTCTTAGCAACTTTAAAATATACAGTATTGTTAACTGTAGTCACCATGGTGTATATTATATTCCCAGAACTTACCTATTTTATAACTAGAAATTTCTGCCTTTTGAATACACTCGCTAATTTCTCCACTGTGGCCTCCGACAGCTACTGATTTATTCTCTGTTTCTGTGAGTTTGTCTTCTATACATTCCACATATAAATGAGATAATTTTTAATAACTTTTAAATTGCTATATTTATGTATCGCATGTACTTTTTTCGATTATTACAAATATTTAAAAAATTGTTATTAGGAATATATATGAAATAACAAGTTAAACGTAGTGTTTAATTAAACAAGGATCTTAATATTCTCCTATAACTTGGGTACACAGAAAAAAATATTTATCCCTCTAAAGAATTTTCTTTTTTAAGCTTCAGCTTGCATCTTTTTAAAAAAAATATTTTTTATTTTAATTACAGTTGACATAATATTATATTAGTTTCAGTTGTACAACATAATTTTTAGACATTTATTTAACATCTGAAGTGATCACCCTGATAAATCTAACACCCATTTGACACCGTACATAGTTATTACAATATTATTGACTACATTCCCTATGCTGTACATAACATCTCCGTGACTGTTTAGTAACTACCCAATTTGTGCTTCTTAACCCCTGCTCATTTTTTTACCCATGCCTCAACCACCCTCCCATCTGGCAATTATCAAAATGTTCTCTGCATCTATGAGTTTGTTTATTTTGCTTTTTAGATTCCATTCTCCTTTATGTATGTACCACTTCTCCTTTAACCATATATCTATCGATGTGTCCTTAGATTGCTTCCATATCTTGGCTATTGTAAATAATGCTGCAGTGAACACAGGCATGCAAGTGTCTTTTCGAATTAGTGTTTTGGGTTTCTTCAGGTAAATACCCAGAAGTGGAATTGCTGGGTCCTTCTTTGTCTCTTGTTATAGCTTTTGTTTTAATTTTTGTTTTAAACCCTCACCTGAGAACATACTTACTGATTTTAGAGAGAGGAAAATAGAGGGAAAGAAAGAGGGAGAAAAACACTGATGCAAGAAAGAAAGATACATTGTTTGCCTCTTGCCTACTGGGGACTGGGTCTGCAGCCTTTACTGGGAACCGAGCCCGTGATCTTCTGGTTTACATTCTGTGAAAATCCAAAATTTGTAAAGTGTTATTATACTTGTTATAGGGTTAATGTTCTGGAATTATGCATTAAGAATAACATATGAAAGCCTTCATTTTCTTTTAGCTTAAGTGGCAAGATAATGCTTACATTACTGGACTAGAAAATTATATTGACATACTAAATTTTGTAAATGGGATATTTTAAAAATGTCCCAACACTTTTGTTTTCAATTCTCTCAAAGTATCTGTATTTTTAGAATGGTCACCAAAATCGGCTCAGCTCTGCATAGATTTTGAGAGCGTTATTGGGTGCCCACATCTGTACTCAAGGCCTGGAGAAGCCTGGGTGCTGCTGCATATCAAGCCATTTGGTTTTAGCTTTTGTATATGGATTTATCTTTCCATTGCTTACTATTTTGGCAACCTCAATTTAAGATTGCGATTGAGACAGTAAAAGAAAATACAGATATTCACACCTATTTTTACAAGGAAAGTCAATCATTTTGGTTATAAAATGTGGAAAATTGCTTTACACATTTAACGGACATGACTCTGGATTAAAGTCATGCTATTAAAAAAACATTATATTTATTTCTTAATTTCTTTTAATAATGTGATTATGAGAATAAATTCTTGACATATTCAGTGTGAATAGTAGCATACTTAGGTATGCCTGAGTGAACTACTTCTGATGTATGGAATTTTGAAATTGTAATTCAGCAAAGAAAAAAAAAGGACAGAGAAAGCAATTAGGGCATAATCTTGATGTTATATTTAAATGGTAAATGCATGGGAATTCATAGTACTATTATCTCAGCTCACGTATGTTGTAAATTTTGCATGCTACAAGTAGAAAATTCTTTACCTAAAAGAGATATTGCATAGTTCTTCAAAGATGAGCTACCAAGGGGCTTTCTACTTAATTTATGGATTAGAATTGTGTAGGAGAGGAAAAAAATGTCTTTCCTTTCTATTCTGCCAGATACTTGGTTGGGGCTCTGTCACAAAAGACAGATCACAAGAGAAAAGCATGCAAATTAATGTAATTTTTATGCGACACAGAAGTCTTCATAAGAAAATTAAGACCCTGAGAACTGGGATAAACCTGAGCATTTTTACGCTAGGTTTGCTGAAGAATGGAAAGTCATGGGAAAATTTGGTAGAAAAAAAAGGTTATGATCTAAGTGTAGTGAAGCTGGGGAAATGTAGCAATGCCTGTGCATTTGGGTTCCTCTCAGCATCCCTCCGTCTTTGAGACAAAGATGCTCATTTCCTCCAGTATAGGAAAGGCTCCTCTCACAGGGGGTCTTACAACCTACTTCAGGGAAAGAGGAGGTGGGACTCATGAATCCTCCAAGACCTGACATTTTCCAGATTCCCTCAGCTTAAAATATTCAATATGCCAAGGTGCCATAATTTGGGGTAGCATGTTCTGAAGTCTGTCAATTGATAATTTTGTCTACAAAACTATAAACTTATATAAGAAGAAATATTTAAATAAAACGTTTGGAGCTCTTACCAATAATGATGTCAAAATCTGTTTGATTTATATTTTCACTATTAAATAAGTGGCAGCACCGATTGATTTTTATCAGCTGTTTTGGAGAAAACAAAGTCCCCAAATTCATTCATTCATTCATTGATATATATTCAACAGACATGTATTGATTACTTACAGAAGCCAGATATTAAAGTAAACTTTGGTAACATAAAGATGAAGAAGGCATGGTACCAACTTTGAAGAAACTAACTGGTGGAAGCTGGACACACAGACACAAACACTTGTAATAGTGTGAATGAGTGCTATAGTCGAGGACTGTCGGCAAGTTCTGTGCAAGCATAAAGGAGGAGAGTGGCTAGTTCTCCTTTCTGGGGTCAGATGGCAGTTACTTAGGCAGAGATAGAAGTGATTGTCATCAGACATAATAATGTGTGCAAGCCCATAAAGGAGTGGAAGAATATATACGTGTTTGTCATAGTCAGAACTATGGCGGGGTATCAGTGTCAATGTTCTTTGCAGATTCTTTGAGACACCCTTCATATACAATACAAAGACATGTGACAGATTATAAGTAGTGTATCTAATATAAAACATTATGTATGTGTAATAGTGGTAGCACTGGAATTTTTAGGATTTAACATTTGGCTGCAAGTGAATCCAATATTATTTCATGTGAATCTCACATAAATTATCCCCATAAAACAGTATGTCTCAACCAGGGTAATTTTGCTCACAGGGGATATTTGGCAATGTCTGGAGACATTTTTGGCTCTTACAACTGGGAGCTTGCTACTAGTATCTAGTGAGTAGACCAGGGTGCTGCTTAAGACCCTAGAATGCAAAAGTAGCCCCACACCACAAAAAAAAGAGGAAAAAGGCAGTCCAAAAATGTGAATAGTGCTGAGCTTTTACAAAAGATGAAATGTAAATGTCAATAGTAGAGAAACTCCTCTCTACAAGTACTACTGGTCATGTTTTATTTATAAAAAGTCTAAGATAAAGCTCTCCTAGTTCTATGTCATCAACCCATGTGCTCTTTCACTAACTCATCCTCTTAATTTTTTCCCGAGGTAATTATTTTCTTGAATTTTGTTTTATTCTTTTCCTTAAAAGTATCCTTAGATATTGGTTTGTTTTTGCTTTGTTCTGCGCTTCATAAAAGCAGTATCAGAATCTGTGTGTTCTATGTTTTTATGTCGCTCAGTATTAACGTTTTGAAGAATCTTTAACATTGTTGAGAATAGTCATATTTTACTCACTTTCCCTGCTTCATGTTACCACATGGTGAGTGTATGCTAAATTTATATAGCCATACGTCTTTTGATAAACATTTGGGCTGTTTTCATTATTTTGGGGGCTTATAAACATGGTGTTATAAATATTATCATATGTCTCCCGATGAATATATATACAAGTTTCTTTAGGAAATATACTTAGAAGTGGAATGCTGGGCATAGAGTATGTGAATGTTTAGGTAATTCCACACTTTTAGAAAGGTTGTACCAATTTACAGTCCTAACACATGAGTATATGAGTGTTCCCTTTGATTCACATATTCATCAACACTTAGTATTACCTGGTTTCTTAATTTTTTGTCCAACCCAATGTGTCTAAAGTGATATCTCTTTGAGGCCTTAATTCTGTTATTACTTTATTACTAATAAGATTGCAAACTTTTCACATGTGTATTGACATTTACATTTCATCTTTTGTGAAAACCTAACCATATTTCATGTCTATTTTCCTGTTGGAATGTTTAGATTTATCTTGTTTGTTTGTAGGTGTTTGTATATCTGTCTAGTTCTGTGCAGTGTCAAGGACTAATGATCCTAGAAAATGATTGGAGTTTCTACTAGTCAACTCTACAGAACAACTTGATAAAACAAAAAATTAATCTACCCTGGCTGGGTGGCTCAGTTGGTTGAGCATCATCCCATACACCAAAAAATTGCTGGTTTGATCCCCGGTCAGGGCACATGCCTAGGTTGAGGGTTAGATTCCCGGTTTGAGTGTGTACAGGAGGCAGCTGATCGATGATTCTCTCTCACATCTCTCTCTCTTTCTCTCTCTCTCTAATAAAAAAAAAAAAAAACCCTCCACTAAGGATTTTTTAAAAAATTAACCCTTTGATGGGTAGATGAGAGAATATTAAGAGAAAGGATTCCATTTTGAAATATATTATTTCTTAATTTTAAATATTTTATCTGTAATCTGTCACAATGTAACCATACAGTGAAATACTGAAACTGGTGGCTATTCTGTAATATAAAGCACATACAAAAAAATCTCTTAAAAGACATATGTTTCCTTGGTAAATGAAAAGAATGTCAGAACTTCTTGTTCACACTTAGAATGTATTACTATGTTTATCTTTTGAAAAAGAAATGTCACAACTTTTAAAGAATCAACAAAAGGTGAAGGGAAAAGAGCAACAACTCTATGTCCCCCTATTTGGAAAGGATAAATACAAAATGCCGAAATGCTTCCAAAGTATTGCTTGATTATGTATGTATGTGCATTCCACTCCTGTTATTGCATGTTGCACATATGCACAGGAATTCAGAAGTTAGCCTATGGGAATTGAATCGAATAACCATTTTGAGATAATAACAGTTTGATCCCTTCTTCAGTGCAGGGATTTCAGATCAACACAAACTATCATTTGTCTTAGGCAGTTGTGAATGTATGTGTTACCACTTCAATTGATAGATGACCTACATATTCAATAACCACATGTGTTTAATATTGAAGGGAGATTAGATAAAGGAAGCCAGTTGATTTTCTTGGCTCTGGCTGTTTCTTTAACATACTTTCTGTGGATTCAACTATATAACCTCAAGTAGTGTAAATAAAACTGTGGTCTTTACTTTGCATAAATGATGGGCGAGTAAATTTACTGCAGAATAGGGGAGAGTATTCTGACATCCCAATGTTAATAGTGTGGATGATGGAGCTTGTTCGCATTAAAGTAGAAAACCTCTTTAATTTTGAAAATGAAAACTCTTAAATATGATTATTTGCTTAAATGCGAAACTGGTACAGTAAGGAATCACAAAACATTCACATTACTGATACTAAAGAGAAAACTTAGCAGTTGTAAAGCATTTGTCTAAGATCCAATGGAAAGAAGTGAATAAATTCATTTTTAAATATTGTTTTATCTCTGTAGCCATATTGGTGGAACTGTTTGATGGATATAAGATTAAATAAAGGTGAGTTAGACATTAGAGGGTAGACACAGAGACAACAGTGATTCAACAGGAATTGATGAAATAGTTAAGGGGAGAACTTCCATTAATTTTTAATAATAGGGATGGAATAAAAATAAAACAGATAAAAATATTTTAAGTAAATCATTAAAGAAGCTGTATTAGACTGCGTCAAGGAAAACGAATAGTGACAAATGTCAAAAATAGGAAAAGGGTCATTGGATTCAACCTTTTCCAGACTAACAAATGGAGGGATCAGAATTCTAACTCAGATTCTTTTCATAGGCTATTCCATTTATACTTTGCTGTATCTGTTTAGAGTATGTAACCATAGTACTTGGCTATTTAGAGATAATGGGGATAATGTGATTTATTGAAGGATTAAATGAGATAATGTTAAAATATTTTGTAAATTAAAAATGATTTAAAAGGATAAGTTGGTACAGGCTATTTATAAGAATATTTCTACATGGCTTGAAAATTGGGTCTTTATAATGTGGCAGAATATAAATTTCAATATCAAAATTTTCTCTTTTTTGGTGGTAAATAAATATAGTTTAAAATGAGATATCAGTTTCTAACTTGTTCCATTTTCATACTTTGAAATTCCCAGAAAGTAGCTAGGCTTTTAGTATTCTTTGTCTTGGGAGCATATGTGGGAAAGAAGTTACCAGACAAAGATAAACCCTCTTCCTGGCTTTGGCTTTCCAAAACCTAAAATATGAGGGTTTATGCTTAGAGAGGGAAAGGCAGGAGTTGAATTTGTAGATCAGAAGGGTCCTTAGCTCAGAAGGGGCCAGGGAGTTGGGGCATCCCGCCTGGAGGTGATCAGACTTTGGGAAATACCATGTGGTATATACTTAAAGAGAATGCATTTGGTGATCTAGGCACTAGGATTCTCAGCCCCAGTAAGAGTCTTAATATGCGTGTTTGGGAAACACAAGAAGGATAGCAATCTGTTGAGGGACTATGCAGCCTGTAACCTCGGTCTTTTTAGAGGTGATGAGTGTGGATCAAAGAACAGAGAACCTGCCCATTACATATTTTTTTCTGGATAGGAGCTACTCTAAGGATCTCCTCAAGAATCTATAGAAAAAGAACTATCAATAGTGCATTCAATTGCAACTCCTTCTTCCTGTTTAGTGGAGCCTCGGAGTCATGCCATGTGTTAATTTTATTTAAATAAATGAGATATTTTTGTATCTAACTAGAGTACTGAAGTACTTATAATTTATATTAAAAATAAATTCTGGGGAAGAAACAAATCACAGAACTTTATATGTTGACTTGCTTCTAGCAAGCAATGAAAATCTTGAAGTAGGACTCAAGGGGGAACAAACATAAAGATTTTTTAATTAGCTGCACAACTACGGCATCAATGTAGGTGTGAGAAGTGATCCAGTCCAACTCAGTTCTCTCTGTTCCTCTAAAAGCTCTTAAACAGAGGTATGAAAATGGAGAAAGGAAAGGCTTGGGCATACACTATGCATTAAAAGAGAAGTAGAGAGAGATTAATCCTGGAAGAAAGACAGGAAATAAAGAAAGCCAAAGCTCTGGTTCCTGAGCCCACCTTGTGCTCACTGGAGCCAGATATGGAAGAAGATATTCTACTGAGGGCAGCAAAGTTCACCCGTCTGGATCTGGCAGTCTCATCCAGACTGGGGAATGCTACCAATTCCTCATTCTTGTATATTTTATTTTGTGTTGAAAGATTGATGATTATTCTAGCATCAGAGTGGGTGAATTTTTTCATACGTCTGCCTTAGTAAGCCTACTGGAGCCTGGCGACTTGCCTCATCTGGCAGCCAAAAGGCAAGATCTACCCCCCTGGAACTCTGTGGGTGGAAGGGAATTGGCCTTGCTTGGCCTGTGTTTGCATTAAACAACCCTACTAACCACCACCTCTAGCAGCGACCGTGAGGTTTTGGCAAGCGGCCAGTTTTCTAAGGTTAAACGTAAATCTTTAAATATGACTTGATAAGAGTATAATAATACCATACATTCTTTGGGGCGAGGGTGTTTATAGCAAAGTGTGTCTGACCACAGCAGACCAGTCAAACCAGACTTCCATGAGTTACCTTCATTATTTGCTCTGCTTAAGGCAGAATGAGTGATCCCATTGTGAGGAGAAAGCACGCCCATACAGAAAGCTGGAGTTGGTGGTATCTTTGCGTGAAGCCTGGACTTTCTCTTAAAATTTTAGCAATAATTTTGCGAACTGGAGAAGAATAAGGGAAGATTATTGACCAGTGATTCTGTTGCTGTTATCTTTACGAACTGACCTTGGAATGTGAGGCCTTATGTGGTGCTCACAGATGAATAATGTCGAGTTCCGTAGACTGCCTAAATGTTAATAAATAATAACCTAGACTATGACTTGTTGAAATTTAACAAAAAGTAAACTATAAATTATTCAAAAATAAAATAAAATTTATAAACATAAAAATATTTTTTATTCATAAGGTTATATTATTATACATATTTTACTCATAAATAAAATTATGGTATTTATTAGAATACCCTTAGGACTCTAATTTAGTATTCTAAGAATAAAATTTGGCTCCAGTTAACATTTGGTAGTTTTTCAAAACTCTTAAGGTATTCTCATAGGCAGAAGTTTGAAATTTTAGGAAGAAAAGTGTTTTGGTTCATTCACAGCCTTGTTTTGAGTTACTAATAGTTTTCAACTGCTGCCATTCTTGTTTCATATTCAGACAGCATGCTTTCTTAATTTTGCTTTCAATTTATTTTGTCATATACCATTTATTAAAACAACTTCAGGTAAGATACACATCTCCATCAGCAGAATTTTGACCTCAGGTTTGGTAACATTTACTTTAACTAATTTGCTTTGTGTTTTGAACACAAATCTGCCTCATCTTTAACTTAAGGAGATAGACACACATAGCTTAAATACGCATTGTTTTGTCACCCATTTATTCTTCACTGAAATGTGAGACTTAGTCGGCTAATGAACATTAGACCTTTTCCTGGCCTCAGCAAGAAGCATTGCAAAGTTTGAGAGGCATTGCCAAGAGCGATTTCAAAGTAATCACTGGATATTGATACAAACCTAATCTTTACCGTACAGTGAAATCTAAATGAGCTAATGGAGGAAAAAGAAATGCAAATATAACACTTGTGAGTAAAACTAGCATTGGAAATGTCAGTCTTTTTTGTCTTGGTCTCCCTCCTTGCTTGTTCTCACCCTGCTAATGCTGAGAAACTGGAGCCTGTCCGTTCTGAAGGCAGCCTCACCTCCCTTACCCAGGAGTCCAGCTGTCCCTACACTTGTACTACGCTCACCACCACTCCCCTCCCTCCCCTCCCACACGTACAACAAAGTATCTTTCCCTTTTCCTTAAGCACACAGTATTCAACTACCTAAGTCATCAAATAATCAAATCAAAGCCTACAGTTGTCCAGGTTACAGATCCCTCTAAATCTTGGTGCTTTAGTGGAGCATTAAAATACTGATATTATTAATTCTATCAGCTAACACTGGAAATGTTTTCTTAAATGAAAAATAAAACAAAATATAAGCATGTAGCTCAGCCTTATCCAATATCTAATGCTGATACATTATAACACTGGTCATCTTAGAAATATAAATATGAATACACATATATTTATATCTCCACTATGCTATTGGGAAGAGGCATTAGCATATAGTTTTCTCCTAGCCTACCCACACAGAAAAGGGAAGAGAGTTCTTTCACATGTCCCTATTCGCCAGAAGTTGGCACTTCACAGCACCTGCCTCGGTTTGATTCTTACAGGGCCCATGTATTTATTTCCTCTACTATGGTCTCTCTGCCATTTTTTTCTGTTCTCTTGAACTGTTTTGATCCTTAATGGTTGAAAAACAAAATATTATCAAAGGAGAGTATCACACTGAATATAAAACTACAAGTTTAATAGGCGCCTGGAAAGCTTTCAAGAAAAATCACTTGGGGATTGGAAGCAGACGTGTGTCATTATGAAGGGCACAATAGAGATCAACTACAGCCTGGGAGGATTGGCCCAAAATGGATAGGACTGGAGCCTGGTGAAGCCGTGGCTCTATCAGTTTATCTTGACTTCAGAGGTTTTTTAAAAAAAGGAAGAAATTTGCCATTCTAGCAAATGAACATAGTACCAAAGGGACAGGCCGCCTTAGAGCTTATTCAGCTGCAGCTCCCATTTCTGAACATTCTTAGCACTAAATGGGGGAGGCAATGCACAGTGAAAGTACATCTTCAAATATTTATTTCATGAGCAACAGGTGATTAATAAGTTGCTGGATTTAGCAAGGTCAGTAGATCCTGAGTTTCCTATTAATGGATTTGTGATGCTAGCTCATTAATTTTTTAAACTGGCAGCGTTATTAGATGACACCAAAGCTTTAACTTTGAGGATGCTTTGATCTAGCAGCCTGATTCTTCCTGTGAATTAGAAAAAGAAAAAGAAAATTCAGTTTTTATCAGTAAACACCTTTTGTCCAACTAAAGGAAACTATTAAATCATGGTTTTAAGAAAACACATAAATAATCCAAAAGGCTATAAATGAGTGAGATGAAGCGTCCCAAATAAGTGAGATATAAATGTTATGAAACTACAGCAGAAGAACCCCACTGGCTTAGTTTAAGCAAACCACCTTCAAGGTTTCGACTGAGAGATACTTGTCTTGTGATACCAGCCCTACCTGTGCATAGACTCTGTGTTCTTGGGAAACTACTGAAAAACAAGAATAAAGTGAAGAAAATAATTAGTACCTTCCATATTGAGTTGTGTGATGTTTAAGTAAGGTAATATATGTAAAGTACTTCAGACAAAATATACACGTAGGGACTAGCATCTGGCTCTTATGTTAACTAGGATTTCTGAACACACTACAGCAGAAAGCTGTCTCTCTTATCACTAGAGCTTTTATACCTCCCCCAAGTGGAGCTCTGTCATCTCCTACAAATTATTCCAGTAAGTAATCACTAACTTGGGGGTTAGAAATGATTATTATTTGTATAGGAAGCTGCTCGAATGAATAACTAACACTGCAACCAAACAAACCAGGACTCATCCACGTGTCACCTTGATACATGACCCAAAAATTAGTGTTGAAGGAAACAGGTTTTTATTTACAAGGGTCCAATTTTTTCTTGGCGGTGGCGGGGGGATGCTGAGAGCACCCCTGCTCAGAACGCTGTTTTTCATGAAACCCAGCACTTCCCCTGCTTCCCACCTGGCTATAAGCCAATACCATGCCCAGAACTTTCCTATGTTTTTGTTTTTAAGCCGGCTGTGCAAATAGATTTTCATTCCCTTGGGGAGGTGTTCCCGTGGGTTTTAGAGTAGCCATTCTTTTGCAGAAGCTTCCCACCCCCCCAGGATTTGAGATATGTTGTTCTTAGCCTTCATGTAATAGTCAAGGGAAACGTGTGCCATGTCACACTGGATTACGGCGGAGTCCAGGGAGACGCACCTCCCAAGGCAATGACGTCTCTGTCCGTTCTTCAGAGAAGCAGAAGTCTGCGTTTTCACTTACAGTTCAGTTCAGCTCCAAACATGTCCCACAAACTTCATATTTGGTTAGGCCGGTCCCCGCACAGCCCCGTCAGCTCTCTCCTTACACCCTTTCCTCCTGCATGGCTCCTTCCTTACTACACCAGGCTGCCTGGCGGAATTTCTCAGAGAAGCAGAAGTGGCTTCTCTCTCACTACAGACGGCATGGCAGAATCCCCTTCCTTATTAGTCCAGGTGGCATGGCTGAATTCCTTTCTCTTTCAGCCCATCCTTTTTAATTACTTTGTCCAGAACTTCCTATATGACCTTATATCTGTCCCCTCCTATGGTGCTACTTTTGCTGGCTCCCTCATGTATTTTACCTTCTCTTGGCTACCATCTTTAGTTAGGGCAATTCGCCTCCCCTGGCTATGTCACAAGTCACTGAATGCTCTCAGAGTCACATACTCCTTTTGGGCAGCAGCACAACTAATTAACTTGCCATTATAATGCAAAGTATCTTAGAGGCCGCATCATTTGCTTCCTCTATTCCCCAACCATGGGCTGTGGGGAATATGCTCTATTTTTGGGAACCCCTACTCTGCAACTCATTACAACCCCACTTCTAAACAATATTATTATTTTATATGATATACTGGATTTGTTCAAGCATTACAGCTCTCCATTTTCTATAATTAAGATTTTTAATAAATGGTCATGTAAGAATGGAAACAGTATAAAGAATTTATAGAGGCTATTTAAACATACTTTTACTAGCCTGCCATTAAAGGCCTCTAAAGTGTTACTTTATTCTATTAGGCAATTATACAGGTACCTATTTACAAGATATGTGATGAGGTCTTAGGAAATAATTTAATAGGTTCTTTATAGAATTTTTGTTAGTATCTCTATTCTAAAATACACCTACTCTATGAAAGAGGAAAGAAAAAGAAACAAACAGGATTTTTAGGAGGGAAGGATAAATGGCTACTATAATGATTAAAAAAATATTAGCCTAACTGAAGTTTAAAGGGTAAGTTTAAATGGATCGCGAAGTTTGAAACACCACTCTAATATTGAGCTTACCGCTTGCATTTCTTCTTTTCCCCATAGCAAAATGGAAGTGTGTTTGCCATTCTGAAGTCAGTGTTGTTTAGTGCATCATTTTATAGGCATGCAAGACAAGTCCAGGAAAATAAGTCATATAACTGCTGAGGAAAAGAGCCATATTTAACTAATCCTCCCCCACACTCTCCCGATCCTCATCTTTTGCCAAGAGGAATTCATGTTACTGTTTTAGTTACAATAGAACTGTCTTAGCTTGTTGATGCCCCACAAGCCTTTTTGCATGTATGTATCATTTTAAATTCTATAGCCATTACATCATAGATTTTCCAGTACAAAGGAGCTTATTAAGAGGATGATATGAGTTGGAACTTTATCATATTGAGTAACAAAAAGCACAAACTTGAGTTTATATGAGTCTAGACACATACGCAGGTTCCTTGGAATCACAGAAAGTTGTATTTTAGTCTTGTAACTCCTAACAGATTTGGCTTTCTATCTTGCCTAAGAAACAAAGGGAAATCTATTTAATTTTGTTACGTTGCTGTTAGAATAACATATTTGGTATTTCAAAGGATCCATGGAAATTAATTGCTCTAAAACTGAGGTTGGTTATTTTTTTGTGTGTGTTTCTTTTTGTGGGGGGGTGGCTGACTTTTCCAAATGAATTTACATCTATTTGTTTCAGTTTACCCAAACTGAAAGTCCATGCATGTGTTTTATCAGTACAAGACTATTCGTAATTAATAACTGCCACTTACTGAACAGGCTATACAAGGCATTGATACATTGTCTCTTAACACCAGTCCTACAAATAGGTATAGCTGGGAAAAACTGAGGCCAGTATTAACATAGGAAGTAACTTTCCCAAAGTCTCAATACAAATTAGCTTTTAAATAGTTTGTACATATATAAAACATCTCCCTTTTTTTTGACTTATAAGCTATAAGAAACCTATTGTTGAAAATTCTCCATTATTTATTTGATTATAATATTAACATAATAAGTTGATAAAAAGTTTTCGAGTATCTACTGTCAGTTATAGTTGCCTTAGAGGCAGAAAAACACCTAAAAACAGATAAATTACCACCTAAATCCTGCCCTTCAGGACTTCACAGTGTAGTGAGAGAGACAGGCACTTAAGTTGATTATAAGACCAAGTAAGTATAATGAAAAGGTAAGGATCCAGTCTGTGACAGGAACAAAAGTCCTGTATCTTCTGTTTGCTTTTTAGGGTGAATTATTACATGTTATTTCATGTTATATTTTTAAAAGGTCAAATTTTTCTCTATGGATTTTATTTTGCTCATTCAACTATTCAAACACTACAAAGTTCTATTAAATATACTATTATATATGTATACATATTATATGTATTATATATAGTTCTATTATATATAAAACAAAAGATACATTTAATTAGTCTATATACATATAATATATTTTATATATACATATTACATTAAATACATTATATACAGGTTTACATAAAATCTTGTATATATAACAAAATTATGTAATTATTTTTATATATATATATATATATATATATATATATATATATAACTAGTTCTATTACATAGAAGACAAAATGAAATCATTTTCCATCGAAGGATTTTAAATTTAAGTTTTCAGACTTTTAAAACATGAAACAAGAGTTAACAACTGCAAAACATGATTTATATGAACACCAATTCTAAAAATCTTAGGAGTTCTCCGCTGGTTTAACTAATTCTGGTCACTAAGAGTTAGGTTTCAATCTTGGCTGTTTCTGAGTCACTACACAGCACCCGTTTTCAAAAGCTAGGTCCTGTAAGGATGCTGCCCACTGTAGCTGTGAGATGCTAGCTGCTGTCCACAGATTCTATTTCCTTTAGTGTAATTCTTCGAAGGCCTCTTTTAGAGTGTGCTTTCCCATGCAGTTCTTTTCTTAGAACACTCCTTAGAAAGGTGAGAGGTTATATATTCCTTCTGACTTATAAAAAGCAACCATGTCATTCTCTAAATTTTTGCCACCATGGCTGGGGTCTCATGCTAACGCCTTACCCCAGAGTCAGAGGTTTTCAGCCTCTCTGAAGGGTAGGCTTCATGACTGCTCTGAGTTTTCCTGCGTTTGTGGCAGTACTACATTTGTTGTCCAAATATCCCACTGGCTAAAAGTAAAAAGCCAAAATCATACCCTTCAATAACCTCTCATTACTACCTTGTTCATGTTTCACTGGTGTCTGAGAATGGTGTTCAGGTCAGCTAACAGTAATCTCTATGTTTGCCTCTCTCAGCAGAGGAGAAGGACTGATGGAGAGAATTAGGTTCACAGAGCTGACTATCGTTGAATCCAGTGGCATTTACCCTGTACGACATACACATTTTCATAGTGCTGTAGCCTGCAGTCATCAGGTGTCAATATCAGTTCATTCAGTCAACAAATACTTAGTGATTGCTACTGTGTGTGGCAGGCCTGGTGCTGGATGCTGAAGACAAAACTAGGAATTTGATAGAAATGATCCCTGCCTTCATGGTGTATAGAAACTAGTTACAACCTTTATATTAACTTCAAAGAATATTTGAAGACTTGAGCGGTGAGTCTTGCCTGGTCCTCCCCTCCAGAAAGTAAGTGTTGTATGTGCAAATTCATGTTCCTATACTCTAGAATTCTCCCTCCATAGACTTATGAGGTGGAGCAAATGCCAGCAACCCTTGCCCCCAATAAAGTGATTGGGGTCATTAGTTAAGCACTTTCCTAAGGATCAGAGAATCTGAAAAGACAGTCGTCCCTTTACTGAGGATCTAGGCAATTCGTCTCCTTCCTTTAGCTCTTTTCTCAAGATACAGCATGAAAATGACCTCTAACTCATTTGGATACAGATTTTCCAAATCTTTTCTTCAGTAAGCTGTTGTATTTAAATAAACATCGCATGCTTACCTCTAGGGTATAAAAAACAAATTCATTACAACCTACATGTAAAATTAATTTCATAGCCTCATTAAACACATTTTTTTAGTGTGCTTCTCAAATTTATTGTGCTTCAGATTTACCTATAAAAGTGAAAAAAAAATGAAGACTCTACCCTCAGAGGTCCATAGACAGTAGTTCTTGGGTGGGCTCAGAAATCTGTATCTTTATTTTAAATTTTTGCATTTTTACTTAAATGGTCTGTGGATTGGCCCTTGAGAAATATTTAGATAATACATTATAATACACACCATAACTGCAGAAGTAAAATATCTGATAGAATATTGTTTATATTTATTTATTAAAGTATTACATATTTTAGAATGATACATTTAGAATGGATATAGTTATTCTAGGGTAAACCTAAAGTAAGACAGAGTCTAAGGAAGAAATATTATTAAATATATTTTGGCCATGTATCTTCTTAGAAGCGTATCCTTATAATATATATTCCTAATTCAAAGATTAGCAGTATTGTTTTATATACTCATGATATAATACCCCAAATTACTATGATTTACTTGATCAATGTTCAGATAAAAAACATATGCTTAGTAGGCAATTTCAGATCTAAAATTTGACACCAACATCTCTCAAGGCTAAAATTAAGTTTAAAACTGGGAAGAAGGCTTTTGTTGTTGTTATTGTTATGATAGGTTGAACGTGCACATTAACCTTCACATTTTCTCCAGAACTCATTAAATGTGGATAATGCCAATGGAAAATTTGGTAGCAATGACATTAGGAAGAGAATGGGGTGGGGATCGTCGCAACAATGACTTTAAGAAAAGACAATGAGAGTGGACTTAGCAGCAATAACATTTGGAAGGCCGAATACCAAAGAAATAAATGGTAGCTAATTTAGCAGACCAAGAAAGCTGAATCCTAAACTGGGGCAAAGAAGGTTGACAGGGAACATCCCAAACACTAGGAATTGGCAGTACCAGGTTCTCTAAATTTGGGATAAGGCGGGGCAACACAGGAAGATAATTTTAAGGTCTGTTTAAAAAGTAGAGTACCAGACTCTCCTTCCCTTCTCTACAACCAGATGTCTTCCACTTTCTATGTCATCAGGAGTTATGGTTTATTACCTGTAGAGCATAAAGTAGAGGCTTTCTGACTAAGGGATACCAGGAACAGTTGAAAGGAGGGATAACTCTTCTAAGAAATTTGGTGATAAAGAGACATTTTACTAAAGTATGTTGAAATTTCAGATCTCTTCCCCTTGGGGTCTCAGAGCTTGGCACTAGGCCTATACCTAACAGAAAAAGATTAAAAGAATGTTTTATGATGAGTGAGGCCAGCCCAAAGACAAGATCCTACATTTCCTTAGAAAGTTGCCAAGCAAAGCCACGCTATAGGCCTCGAGTTGAAAGGAACCCACCTACGCAATTGGAGCTTCTAATCAGTTTTTTAGTGGCCCAGTGTTATATGAGCAGACAGCTATGAATGTCACCAAGTATCTAAGAAAACACTCTCATAAACAATCCAAATTAAAGAATTTATATTGCTATAAAAATCAACTTAGAGAAAACAGAGGCATGAAGAAGCAATAAAACCAAACAAAAAAGAAAGAAAAACTCATCGATATCCTCAGAGATAACAGTAACCATGGCAGTCATGAAACAACAAAACGATACTGTTTGTTTTTAAAATCTGGAAAAATCAGAGCTCTTTACATTAAATATGTGATAGTTAAAAACATCAGTAGATGACTTGGATGTAGGGTAAATAAATCTCAGCGAAAGGAGAACAAAAAGACAATTAGATGAAGACAGACAGAAAACAGAGAAGAGAAAATAGTACAAAAATTAAATAATGTTTCCTAGAATTAAAAGGCTAGTATAAAGGATAAAAAGACTCAAACCCAAACACATTTTCATTGCACTTTAAAGGACCAAGAGAGGATCCTAAAAACTTCCAAAGTAACAGAAGAGTGTCATACAAAGAACAAGCGTCAGAATGGCAAGTTTCTCAGTAGCAATGCCAAGGTAAAAGGCAGTAAACCAATTTCTTTTAAGTTCTGAGGCAAAATTATTTCCAAACCTGAGTTCTAAGTCTAACCAAATTAACAATTAAATGGGAGGGGAGAATAACATAAAGTCTCATAAATTCTGCTTCCCAGGTACATGTTCTCAGGAAGCTTCTGGTGATGTGTTCTACCAAGACAAGAGAGTAAACTGAGAAAGTGAAAGGAATACAGGAAACCAGGCTCCAACCTAGGAGAGACAGAAGGGAATTCTTAAAGATTATAAAGAGATCCCCAAGGAATATTTGTGTAGATGATCTGGAGTAAGTCGAGTGGTTCCAGGAGAGTTTATTGAAGAAGATAAAATTGATTTTGGTGTATTGAAAGGAGATTGATCACAACTGGAAAAGGGGTTCTGAGATGTGGCAATAAGTATTGTGCATACACAAAAACATAGACTTGGAGAACATTATGCTAAGTGAAATAAGCCAGTCAGAGAAAGACAAGTACCATATGATCTCACCCATATGTGGAATCTAGTGAACAAAATAAAATAACAGACAAAGTAGAAACAGACTCATAGAGAAAAAATTGAGAGCTGTCAAAGGGATGGGGGGTTCTGAGGCTGGGTGAAAAAGGTGAAAGGGTTAAGGAAAAAACCTAACAGTATGGTGATTACCAGAGGGAAAGGGACATTGGGGGGAGAGATAAATGGTGATGGAAGGAGACTTGACTTGGGGTAGTGAACATAAAATACAATATACAAGTGATGTATTACAGAATTGTACACCTGAAACCTATATATTTTATTAACCAATGTCACCCCAATAAGTTCAATAAAAAAGAAAAAAGAATACAATTTTTCCAGAGGGAGAAAAGTTATGAAATCATAAGAAAAGCAAGTGAAAGAAAAGAGAGTTTATGCAGAAGCTGTCAAAATGATTCAGCTGTCAAAAATATTTATATAGTTCCAACAACAAGAGAATGTAATAACCAGGTATTGATTTAACAGAAATGAAATTTCAGTACATTGGAAGAAAGGGAATGAGATTTTAGCATGGGCATGCTGGGGGTTGCTGTGGATGAGAGGCGGAGAGAGATCCTAATATATCTCCAAGGAAGAAATATGAATGGACAATAAGCACATGAAAAGATGCTCAGTGCCTTTACTCATCAGTGAAATGCACATAAAAACCACAAAGATATAAAACTTCGTACACATCAGGACTCTGCTAGAAGCAAAAAGTCAGGTAAGTACTGGCAAGGATGTGGAGAAATCAAGAACTCATGCGTTGCTGGTGGAAATGTACGACGATGCAGCTGCCTTGGAAAACAGCTAGCAGTTCCTCAAATGCTTAGACATGGAGTTACCACATGACCCAGCAATTAATTATACTAGGTGTACCCAAGGGAAATGAAAACATATCCACGCAGAAATAAAAACGTTTGTACACAAATGTTTATAGTAGCATTATCCATAATGGTCAAAAGGTGGAAACATCCCAAATGTCCTTCGAGGGAAGAATAGACAAACAAAATGTGGTACATCTGTGCGACGGAACAAAGTTCTGATGCTTGCTTCTACTAGACTGAACAATGAAAACATGCCAAGAAAGCCAGTCAGAGAGGTCCACACATTGCATGATTCTATTCATAAGAAAGTCCAGAATGGAAAAACTGATAGAGATAGGCAGTGAATTAGTGGTTGCTTAAGACGGGGGGGCGAGTAACAACGGAAAGGGCAGTAGTAGAGAGGTGGTACTAAAAGGTACGGGTTTTCTTTTTAAGATGATCACAATGTTCTAAAATTGACTGTGATTATGGTTGTAATTATTTTTCCCTGAATATACTAGAAACTATTAAATTATTCACTTTAAGTGGGTGAATTGTATAATATGTGAATTATACCTCAATTTTAAAAAAAAGACAAATTAAGAAGCAGGAAAACAACCTCATTATTTAGAGATTTAAAGATAACTATCAAAAAGTCATAGCATAAGAGCAATTGCCTCTAAGGCAAAGTTCCTCAACCTGGGCATTACTGACATCTGGGACCCAATGATCCTTCGCTGTGTGTCGCTGTCCTGTGCACTGTAACATGTTTAAAAGCAGACATCAAAAGCAACCTCTTCCCTCTTCCCCATTTGTGATAAACAAAAATGACTCTAGACATTGCCAGATATCACCACCCCCTCCCAACGGTTGGTTTCCCTAGTTAAGGACCACTATCTAGGGACTGGGAATTGGACCTTGGGAGTGCTGCAACATGGAGGCATGGCTATTTTGCATAACAAATATTGAAGATTGTCTTATTCAGCTTGGGCTGCTATACCAAGGTACCAGAGACAGGATATATTAAACAACAGAAATTTATTTATTTCTCACAGTTATGGGGGTTAGGAAGTCCAAAATCAAGATTTGGTTTCTGATAAACCCTCTCTTCCTGACTTCTAGTCGGCTGACCCCTTTCTGTGTACTAGCAAAGTGAAGAGGTGAGGGAGATTGCATTCTCTACCTTTTCTTACAAGGCCATCAGTCCTGCTGGATTAGGGCCCACCCTTATGAGCTCATTTAATGCTAATTACCTCCCCAAAACCCTATCTCCAAATGCAATCACATTGGAGGTTAGGGTTTCAACATATGATTTTGGGGAGACAAAATTCAGTCGATAGCAATGTATAACTTCAAATAAAATATAAACTAAATTCTGGATATTTTTGCAGGAAACCTAAAATTAACCACAAAAGTTATTCCTTTTACTAGGTTATCAATGAGGTCACTAGGAATACTGTTTTGTTGTGGATATTTCTATCCATTTGGCAATAATGTTTTCAAACTGTTATTGTAAACTGATTTTTTAAAGCTATCTCAATATATCTGGTTATTAAAAATCCTAACTGAGCTGTTTTATAGGCAAGATTTTTGATTATTTGCATTACTTGTTTTGTTTAACTTTAGGTAGATTTGGACATAAGCCTTTACCATATTTTTCAAGTGATTTGGGAGAAAAGGTGCCATATAAATGAAAGATTATCCACATAACTCTAGAAGCATTCTCCTATCAGACCCTAAATATAGACAGTTACACTACTCTTACAAACTGTTATCAATTGTTCAAGCACTGAATATGGTATTAGTAAAAGATGTTAGCTTTAGTTGTTCTGAGGTGTCATGGAAAACTCAAGTCATTTGATGTCATAGTTATTTCCCGTTATGTTCAATCCTTTAAACAGAAATTCAGTTTTAAAGGGTTTTTTTTTTTTTGGTCAATTTATCAAAAAATTTCAGATGATTATAGTCAAAACCATCAAAGCTTTATTTAGATTTTTAGCAAATAATTAATCTTAGTTTTACAATATACATTTCTCAACATATTAAAAAAAAACATGAGCAGGTACTTTTGAAAGAATTACCCCATTTATCAAGCTGACATTTTGGCTGCTTCACAAAAAAAGCGGATTCCATCATTTGTGTTTATAGAGGCAAAATCAAATCAAATCATTTGTTCCACTTGGGGATGTTTGATTAATGAGATCCTGCTTGGTTTTACTAATCTTGGTGCATTTTTCACATCTCACTTATGACACATAACCATTCTCCTTGGAAACCACCATTATTTTCTTTATGTATAATGCAGATTTAATCATAATTTAGGTTTAGAATCTTTTTTTTTCTTTTAAAAGTCTTTTCATAAACCATTTATAGGACCTTTATTTCTAAGCTAAATATATTTTTCTACTCTACTCTGTGTTGTGAAGATCTTTCTATTTTTCTTACCTCTGTTAATAAAACCCATCTGGTAAATAAAATAAAGCCTTAAACTAATTAATTGAGACCTCTTGCCTCAGGAATATTTTTCTTACTATACCTTTAGAATATAAAAAAGATATTAAAATGTGCCGTTAAATTCTAACATCAACAATCTAGCTTTAGTAACCGTTCCCAAGGTCAACAACAACTTCTTTCGTGTTGCCTCTGAAGAAAGTGTGAGTAGGATCGAAGTTGCATTAAGCTCCGTGGCTGCTGTAATTACTTAAAGCAAAACATTTGATAGGCCGATAGTGTAAATGTTTACCATGTCGCTTAATGAATACATCAAGCATGACCTCCTTTTAAAAAAATAGGAGCCTTTTTACTGGTCTCTTGGTCACCTTTAATTTAATGGGCTTGCTGCTTAATTTATGTACTGTCAAAACCACAACAGCTTCAGGCAAAAAGTATGGTTAATCTCCAATACCACCTATCCTTGGGGAACAAGAAAGAGGCACCTTTAGGTGGAGCCAGAATGTCTACTGTATGCAGTCCAGAGTTCGAAACCCTTTGATTGGAAGCAGGCAGGAATATTTATCTAAAAATTGGCAGGAAGGCCATGGCCTGTGTGGCTTAGTTGGCGGGAGTGTTGTCCAGTACGTGATACACGGAAAGGTTGCCGGTTGGAGTCCAGGTCAGGGCTCATGCCTGGGTTGCGTGTTCCATCTCCTGCTGGGGCACATGCGGGAGGCAACCAATCGATGTTTCTCTCTTACATCAGTATTCCTCTCTCTCTGTCTCTCCATTTCTCTCTCCCATCCCCGCTCTCTCAAATGAGAATACAATAAACCTTTAAAATAATAAAAATAAAAATTGACAGGAGATTATAAATTCCAGAAGTTTCATAGTCAAATCGAGGCAAAGCCTAAGTGAACATTTAGTAGATTCACAGGGAACATTGACCACAGTATAAGAGGGTAGAAATGCACAAGGCACAAGATACAATTTCACCCCTGCCTAATGTGCTGTATTTTCAGGGTTTCAGAAGCCGGGTGGAAAGTGTTGATCAGAAAGACCTTCACTTCTACATGAGAATAGCTCGTTATTGCACTTGAGACAAAATCCAATTCCTGCCTTGACCGTCCAAGATCCTGATTCCCTTTCTAACCTTTTTGCTTCTTAACACTAAACCACTCTTCCTTAGGCAAAATACATACTTTAATCAAGAAGGGTAAGCAAACTTTCTATAGGGTCAGGTAAGAAATAGTTTAGACTTTGACAGGGACCATATGGTCTCTGTCACACTACTCAGCTCTGCCACTATTGCAGATGATACAATAAAAAGTGGGTGTGGTTGTTTTTCATACAAGTTTATGCACAAAAACAGGTGGCAGGCCTGATTAGCCCAGGGACCATTGTTTGCTGACTCCTGTTGTGAATGCTTAAGAGAGGATGCAGTCAATTTTAGAAGCTGCAGCCATTTATTATTTATTGATTGATTTAACCTTAAAACCCACAATCTTTGTTTATGATAAAGATGGAACCTGATCCTCACGATGGGTTTATCAGTAGGATTTCTGATAGCCAGCACGTGGCACCAGGACCTCCAAACTTTTTGGATCAGCAGCAATCGGGGATCAGATACTAGCAGGGTCTGGTCATACTGGATGAGGTGGTCTCTCACTTTCTTCAGCCTCATTCATGTCTGCGGATAATAGGCCACCAGGGCTTTGGAGGCAAACTGGTATTTTGTGTAAATCTGGGCCACACGTGATCAGCACCCTTCACACAAAAACACCCTCGGGCAGGGGAATCACTCCTTGCGCAGAAGTAGAACAGGTGTCAGTAGCTTGTTTTGCAGTATGCGCACTGGGTTAGGGGTAGCCCTTTCACCTTGAGGAGGCCTTTGACGGCCTGTTTGCAATGTTCCAAGGCTGGGGCCCTTTCTGGAGTCGGAAGACCTGCACGGACTGGACAGGGGTGTAGAGGAAAGCTCCTAGTAGCACGGCACCACGATTGGATAAGGCCAGTTTTTTTGTTTGTTTTAAATAAATGCTTGTTTTTATTATTATTTAAATTCTGGGTAATACAATGAAACGAGAAACAAATTAAGAAATATAATGGCTGCAAATGAAAAGGTAAAACGATTATTTACAAGCTATGAGACCATATTCCTCAAAAACCTAAACTAATCGCCTGTTAGAATTGTTACTGGAGAGACCCGAGTCAGGCGGCTCCTCCTCCTCGGTTCTTGTCTTGCTGGGGAGAGATAAAGTCAGGTGAGAGATAAAGGGTATAGTGAAAATGGGGTAGCAAGTTTACTTACGAAATATACTTTTGCCCGAAGCTGAAAGCGGGCACCTGGCTAGCCCGAGCGCTTCGCCCGTTGGGGTTGTAGGGGTTTTAGGCTTGCGGCCAGCCCGAGGCGCCCTCCTCTGGACCTTGGGATGAACTCACAGTTTCAAGGGCTCCCCTTCTCCTGCTCTTATCATGGTCTCTCTTGTGACGTTTGAAACACCTGGCAGTCTTACCTGACCGGGCTCAGGAATGCTGAATTAATGCGCGAGTCATGTCTCCCTTCCCCTCCCTGCCTTGGCTTGCTATCTAGTCTGCCTAACAGAATGGTGGTACCCACAGTGACCTCACATCACCTGAGGAATGCCCCATGCCCCAGAATAGATCTTGATGCTTGAGCCTCACCCCCAAAACACTGATTTAATTGGTCCAGTCATTAAAATATATATATAAATAAATCAGAAAATATCTGTGTATATTGCATATAATAAGAGTATTGTTTTATGAAACCTTGATTTCAGATATATATTTTGCATGTGCATGTGTGTGTACTGGCTGTGAAGTGAAATAGATTTGTTACCTGTGGGCATGGTCTAAAAAGTTTGAAAGCTGCCCTAACTTACCTAGAACTGGCATAGGCTTAAAATGGGAGCCACATTGTCTTACCACGGAGTATGTTACTGTTTACAGCACTGATGGTGAAGAGGAGAACTCCAGAGGCAAGGAGCCCTTGCATGAATGCAGTCAGGGGCATTAGCAAGGAGAGTGAGCTTCTCTTTCGGAGGAGGCCTCAGCACAGCTGGGGAGGCAGCATAGGGACTGACTGGCAGTGCCTGGGCCATCTGACCAACCGTGGTTCTAATAACTCACTACTTTCCCTTCTCCTCCTTCTTTTTAATTATTCAAATCTCATTTAAGCAGAGTAACAAAGGGAAGGAAGTTTTAGATGGAGGTAACTTCCCCTAGGCAGAATAATCCTGGCTGAGGCTCAATGGGGACCTGAAACTGCTCATCTCTCTCTCATCTCAGATGAAGGATAATTGTGGCATGTGTTTTCCTGTCTTTTTCTGCCCCCTGGCCTAGCTTCCCCACCCCCCACCCCGCACCTTGTGACTCAAACTCAAACTGAGGTGAGAAAAAGGAGGTTCCCTTTTAGGTTGTAAATCCTCAGACCCTCGCATGATGCCCTAAGGATATTCAGGTAGTGACAGTTAGACCAGTGTTGGAGGAGGAGGAGGAGAAGGAGAAGGAAGGAAAGATGCAGACAGAAGTGCTTATGGGAATGGCTTATTGGCATAGTTATTTGGGAGATGGCTATATCTTAGAGATTTGCAGGGGGTGAATGAGAAAGCCAAATAAAAATTAATTTATGTTCAGGATTTCACGTTCATCTTCACTGAAAGTATAGATGAGATGCCCTGGTGAGAGTTACTTACATCCCATGGTCCTTCATTAACAAATGAACACAAACAGATAAAGCAAGAGTGTAACCTCAGATTTGTCTTTTCTGTTGTTCCTTTTTTTTTTTACCAAACAGGTATTAATTTTACCTAGAGTATATCAATCAATTGGACAGGCCTTCAAAATTATACACAATCATCTATTCACTTTTTAATTTTATTTTCTTATTAAACTGAAGAGTTTAGAGCGAGAGAGAGTAACTGCAGAGAAGACACTAGAGCCCAGGTTTCAAGACACGGCCTCATTAGATTGTTTCCATCACAGCAACCTTTTTCTTCCTAACGGAAAAGGTTACATCTTGCCATATGTTTTCATGTGGTTCATTCATACGTTGATTAATTCATCCTTTCAGAAACTATTGTTTGAATTCCTAGTATGTGCCAGTCACTCTGTATACTTCTCTTTCAAGGCAGAATGAGGCAGACTTGGTGTCTGGCCTCATGAGGTTCATGTTCTAATACGAAAGATAGACATTAAATCATATTGAAAACATTAAGTTCTAGAGAGGAAAGGCAGTTGAATATGGGCTTCCTAAATTCTCATATCTGATGATGTTCATTAAATCCTATTCTCTATCATTTGAATTTTCTAGCTACGTTTTATGTCTTCAAATTTAAAAAATAGTCAAAGAATATAACAAGAAAAATAAAGATGTGATGAAATGAATATACCTTAAGTCCTAAAAAGAACCCTGACTTATTTTAAATATTGCCTTAATTTGTTGCATTGAAAAAAGCTCCTTCAAATGTTCTTCATTTGCACATGCTGTTACACAATAGAAATAACAATCAGCAACATGTGCTAATTTTAAAAAGTCACGTTTATCACGCTTTGGTTTGAGAGCCAAAAGCCAAATGTTCTATCTCCTGAGGATGCCCACATGGAACAGTAGAATGCAAATATTTATATTGAAATTATTTTCACGGTGCCTCTCTTATGTTTAAAGGTGGTTCAAATTAATCAAAGAGAAAATAAACAACTCTTTCCCTCATATTTTTAATAGCAAAAAATGTAAAGTAGCTGTTAAGTAAAATATTTTAGTATTTTTAAATGTATACATTTTCATACTTAGTGTCTGTTCTAAAATTTAAAAAAATAAAATTTTAATAAGTAAATAAATTAAATGTCATAGAAACATGAAAGAAAAATATAGATATTTGAAGCTCTGAAATTGGGATCATTCTTCAGAGTTATCCTGCGTTTCACCCCCACATGGATCAAGCATAAGATATGGGCCACCCTGGGTTAGGGGCTTGACCTTGGGAAAGGTGGCTCCCTTCCCCTCTTCAGCTGGGATTCCCTGAAAGGTTTGACAGCTGAACTCTGTTGTCAGCACTCCCAACAACTGTGAGAATATAACTGTTTTCCTAAGGGAGGGTGTCCACTGCACATCACAATGCCTGTCATCAGAACTGAAGCAAAAAAGGAAGCAATGAGCCTAGAGGTCAAGTTCATGAAGGCATAGAACCGAAGTTGGTAACAGGGACATTCAGGGGGAGAAGTCAGGTATTTTCATGGTGAAACCGGAAAAGTCAGCATTCGTGCTGCCTGTCAGTACCAAGACAAATACACAGAGACAGGCATTGACTCTCGCGGGTGGCTTATTCAGATGGCTAGTGATCTGAGAAGACGGCGGGTTATGTACCCTAAAGACCATCTTACATTTCCTTTCAAGCCAGTCTTTTTTATAAGGGGGGAAGTGTAGGTGAGGGATTTGGAATTCAAAGGAAAAAAAGTGTAGGTAAGGGATTCGAAATTCAGGAAAGAGGTTAATCAGGCAAAAGCTGCAGTCCAGCAATTCCCCTAATATCCTTTCATCCACTGACTGGTGATGTTCTTTATCTGTGACCTTTGTCCTGTGTCCTGTGTGATTTCCTTTATCTGTGTCCTGAGTGAACACAATGGCTTGGGTACCACCTTGATTGCTTATGATGTCTTCTGGAGCACAAAGGTTAATCAATTGTTTATGGTCTCCTGGAGTCAGGGTGGGTGTACCTTCAGTTCCCGAAACAGTAGCTTTTTACATGCATTAACTACTAGGCTTATTAACTATTACCTTAAACTAAAATTTTCTAATTCTAGAAAATTCAGTATTTATTGACTCAAAAAGGAGGCATATAATTTTGAAGAAATTTTATTTTTTATGACCAAGAAGTAGACTAGTATTTTCTACATCTATAAAGATAGAGATCACATTAAGGAAAGATATTTTTTAATGTTTGTTTACTATGAGAGGCAGTATTGCAAAGTGGTTCAGAAGATATATTTTGAGCGAGATTAGTGTTCGTTTTCCCTCTGCTACTGGTTATTTATGACCTTTTACAAGTTAACCTTTCTATTCATCAGTTTTCTAATCTGTAAAACAGAGAAAATAATAGGACTTACCCCACAGGGCTATTGTACAGAATAAACAAGTTAATACTCTTTAAATTTTTAGCATAGTGGCAGGAGCCTTGTAGTAAACAATTAGCAATATGAACTCTATCTGTACCCACTGAAATGTAAGTTGCATTCAAATAGACACTTCATCTTTTTGATCACTGCATTATTCTCAGGGCCCACAAAAATTGGCAACCCATAGGTATGGCTGAATAAAACCTGAATTCAAATCTGAGAATTTGTTTATGTATATTGAAAGTATGTACATATAATGATTTTAAATAATTTATGGTATAAATAAGTATATTGATCCTATTTTGAAATATACATGACTGTTTATTTTAATCTATATTTTGTAGTCTACTTAAAATTTTTAAGTAATAAGACATAATATTAAAAATGTACCAAAATTCAAGTTGTTTTGAATTTTGCAGTCTAATTTAAATTGTTTTCTTTCTATATATTTATTCTAAAATATAATGACAAAAGTTTGAAGAAGATATATAGTTGATCTCTAAAACCCACGTATATACTGTTTTTCTCCATTAATCTGGCTTACTGTTATGGTTTTCATTCATTTTTAAGATATTTATTTGAGAACCAATTTCAAATCATCTCCCTTCATCTACCTCTTAGAACCTCTATCTAGAATAGAACACCTGATTATTATTTTATTTGGTGAACATCTACTGGGCGCCCACCCATCATGGTAAAACTCACTGTGGAAAATACAAATATGAATGCCCATTTTATCTGTTCAAGGATCCCACAATTTTAGATGACAGACACTTAATCAGGACAATTCGTGAAGAAAGCAGGGCTTGTAACAACTAAATGTGGGCTGTCATGAATTAGTAAGCACGAATCGACACGGCGAAGCTAAGATGTAAGGCATCTTTGAAAGTCCTATTCTAGCTGCAGCATGACATATTAAAAAGTTTCCACTCTGGTCTGTAGTGGTGGGAAAGCAGTCTGTCTTTCTCACAAATTTCCAAGCAGTCCTTACTTGAATGGATGTCATAACAGCCCCTTGAAATCATCAACCAGGTGTGAAATTCATCTTTCTTGTCATACTGTGTTTCCTAGTATTCCAAAGAATGGCTTGGGTATCGAGCTAATTTCAAATTAGCAGTTTTTCCTTTTGCCCATTCTGTTTACCTAATTTTATTGTTTGAGCATAAATGTAGTAGGTGGTGTTCCATTTCTGTTTTCAGCCAAGAATAACTCCTTTATTTGGGGAAGCTACTTTCAAATCCATGTAGTTTTAGATTCTGACAATCAAGATATCCCCAAATCACTCCCCTATTCTTGACATAGTGATGCAATCATAGTACTCTATACAGTCACACTACTCTACACCCCTAAATACAAAATCAGATTCAGAGGGTGAGCATGAGACCCATGTCAGAATAATCTGACCTATAACCTTTAATTCTCTGAAATGGTGGTAGAAGGGTAGTTTTTTTCCTGTGTTGAAAGGGGTCTGTCCAGATACAGTTCAGCCCTAGTTTTGCTGTTAGCTGTTCTTGCCATATTGAGTGGACCTGACTATAGGTGGAGGGAGAAAAATATAATCAGTTATAAGAGTATGTGTGTGTCTTAGAAAAAGGACACAAACTAGTTTGTAGTCCCCGACTTCAGTCCCTGTAACTCTGATTCCTTTGATTCTGAGAAATACCCCAGCATACTTGTCAGCCACACAAATCCCCTTTTTTAAATGCTTAGTCCAATTGAAGGTGAGTTTCCATCACTTGAAACAGTACTAATGCTTGATTTCTGCTTCCGTATCTCAGCCTAGCATTTCTGTTCCGGGGACTCCAGATACCTTGGTGAAGTCTCCATCTCCTTGCTTAGCTTTTTCCTGACCCACTTCCAAGTAACAGTAGATTCTAGAGCTGTATTAGCTAATATCCAGTATACATACTGTTATCACCTGGAACAACCACCCACCTACCTACAGCGTATTTTAGGATTAAAACCTCTTCCAGTGCATAGACTACACAGGTTCATAAGGTGTTTGTGAATTTTTGTGAAGCAAGATCTAGTTTCTTTATGAGAAATTGAATCTCTTTACCATACACTAATATATTATTTTATAAAACATATCTGCTAGTTTTTGACTGAGATAGCTCAATTTTCCACCTATTACCTGGAATATACAAAGATAGCTACTAACTATTATACACCTCGATCAATGTCCTTCTGAATGACTCACCCTTACCAGGAAAGCAAAGTCGTGGGCAAACAGAAGCAGATATAACACAGTCACTAGAGTACAGTTTTAGGTCATGATGTTATTGGCAGAGAATATATCAGCAACACTCCTCTATGGTAGAAGAGAAATGGCCTTTCTTCCCTTTTATCAAGAGTGAAATATTTTAGTCATTTGAAGGGCTGCTTCTTGCGGCATTTATGAAATTCTTTAGTTACTATTTAAAATACTTATGTTACATTCCAATGACCACTGTGTGCATGATTTAAAATACCTTACCAAAAAGATAACCCTTAATGGAGGTTGAATAGGAAACTTGAATTTCCTTCTAATCTCAGACCTTGCCTGGGAGGTTTTGTAAAGATATAACACTCTCATTAGCTAAAACGTATTTACTTTTCCACTTGAGCATATTTTTCACATATTTAAACCCTTAACAGTGTAGTTCATTAAGAAAATCTAAATGACTGAAGATAGAGAAGACTTAAATTACTGCAATTTCACTTAAATTTTATTGTATCTTTTTTATTTTTATAATACTCTTTCTGAAAATATATTAATTTTAAAGATTTTTTTTAAAAAAAGAACTTGAGTGCCAAATCATGCTAAATGACATATTTTACTTCTTTATGGGTCATAGTTTGCAAATGAAGTTAGTAAGCAAAACAAAATTGTGAAAACAAAAGGGGTAGGAATAACTATTATAATGAGATCTTGGACTTACCTATCCAGTCTTCCTCTCTTTTTCTTTTTTTGACTGTATTAATGAGTGAGTACTTCATATGACAATGAATAGTGAATTGAAGTTTGGCAATGTTATTTATCTGTGCCAAAGGTTTTGCTCTTGATAATATCTTATAGTTTGTAGTTGACAGTTTAATGCATCAGCCATTTCCATGGCCCAGTCTGTGGTCCACTCCAGACAGTCCCGAGGCAATCATGTCATCGGTTCCAACAAAGCTTTTATTGAGTCCCTGATAATATTATATCACTATTCTAACTTCAAAGAAAGAGATGAAAATATTGGATATTATACTTGTGGTTTCTAATGTTTGTTTTTTTTCATTGCTTTCTTCCCTAGTTAGAATGCGTAAGAGCTCCTTTGTTAAGATTAGTTTTTACAATGACTATTATATAGATTATTTTTATTTTATTTACATTCCATATCTTCATTATGCTAACTTAGATGACTTACTATTGTCGTAATAATGAGGGCCTTATGGTAAGAATTATGACAAACTGTATGTAAGCATATAATTACATAAGTTTAGGGATTAAATATAGAGAATTATTTTCATTATATTATTGGCAAGAGCTATGAGTTGTTTTTGCTTTAAAGGTCTCTACCTCATGACAATTTATTCTTTTTCTTGTTTTTTTAAAACGATTTTGTTTATTTTTAGACAGAGGGGAAGGGAGGGAGAAAGAGAGACAGAAACATCAATGTGTGGTTGCCTCTTGCGTGCCTCCCCACCAAGGACCTGGCCCACAACCCAGGCATGTGGCCTGACTGGGAATTGAACTGGCAATCCTTTGGTTCACAGGCTGGAACTCAATCCACTGAGCCACACCAGCCATGGCATCTTTTTTTTTTTTTTAACGAATCACGTCTTTAGTCACTCGTTTCTTTGAACAGAAAACTTGCGTTCTAGATATAACTGCTGTGTAAATGTTTTTGTAATAAGTGACACAAATGATACAGTTTGCCTCCTCAGAAAATAGTAATAACAAAAAGTACAGAAAAAATTTGAAAACTCATTAAAAGTACCCTCTAAGTATTGATAATATATATCTGATTCTGAGAAAATTTATAAAGAAAATACTACTTTAGCTCAAGAAATCTTTGAAATTATTGGCCTTTGTACCAACTAAGTTTGAACTTTCTAAGTTCCAAGGCTGAAGTATTTAAACGAAAATGCTGCTATTTTATCTGTGCCACCTGTAGCTTTTCAGTGTTTAAGTATAAATATATTTGAACATTTATTTCTGAGGCCATTGCAGTTGATTGCAGTTGTAACATTAATTCTTGAATAGCTGAGGTAATTGAACAAATGCGGACGGAAGCAGGGACCTAAACATCATGTTCTCCATAGGATCGGGGCTTAATGACAAAAGACCTGTGTTGGTGCTAATGACCTTTCTCCTCTCTGCCCACCCCACTCCAAGCAAGGAAAGAGCAAAGAAAAGCCTTAGAAGTGATCATTGGACGTTGTATTAATTTCCTGGAGCCGTTTTAACAAAAACACCACAAAATGAATGGCTTTAAACAACAAACATTTATTCTCTCAAAGTTCTTGAGGTTGGAAGTCCAAAATCAAGGTCTTGGCAGAGCCATGATTTCTCTGAAGGATCAAGGGAAGAATTCCCCCTTGCCTCTTCCTAGCTTCTGGCGGTTGCTGGCAATCCTTAGCATCCCTTGGCTTGCAGCTTCGTCGCCCCATTCCTTGCCTCCACTCTCCCATGACCTTCTGCAATGTGTCTCTATGTCTAAATTTCTTCCATTGTATAAGGACACTGGACAGTAGATAAGAACCTACCCTGATTTGGTATGCCTCAGCTTGCCTTGTTTGTGTCTGCAGAGACCCTGTTCCCAAATGAGGTCACACAGGAACTTGGATGTATTTTTAGGCCCTCACAATCAACCCATAGCAAAGTATGGAGGTGGCCAGAGCTGACCCTCTGGCAGCCATGACATGAAGCAACAGTGGGCTCTGGTACTTTGACTCTGAATGGTTAATTAAGAATACAGTTGAATAAAGGTAGATAACAACTTAGGTACATTTATTTTCATATTCTCCCCAATCCTCCTGAAACAAAAATAGAGGGGTTTTAAAAGCACAGATCAATGGACAAAAAGAAGGGGACAGAAAATAATAGCAAGCGAATTTTGGAAAGCGGATAGCACATGGATGAGTGTAATTGACTTTGCAGAACCAAGAGAGCCAAATCTTAAACCCACAGAAGCACAAATCACGGAACAACCTGATTTATTCCATAAAAAGCCCCCAAAGCTTCAGGAATTGAAAGTATCAATAACCTTTGGAAATGGGAGTAAAACCAGATTCAGAACTTTGTTTGGAAGGCTTTAATAAGCAGTTAGACCCCCAGATCTTCTACCTCATCCAGTATAACCTCGCTAGTTCCTCTCCCCTGTAAAAACTGAAAGTTTTTCCTTTGGAGAAGGTAAAACAGATCATCTCTGCACAGAAGGACTAGGTTGAAAACAGAAGAACCAGGCGAAAGCTTAAGTATTAAATACTGAGTCCAGCAGTGTGCTGGTATATGTTTAATAACCAGCTCTCAGGAGAGAAAAAAATTCCTCTGTTGGTAGAGTTGTCTGATTTCAGTGGTGCTAATAGCGCCAGCAGACCCAGTTTCAAGCTATAAACACGATGTCCCTGATTTTAAGTTGGGAAAATATGTACATAATCATTTCTTATGACTGAGTTCATATCAGTTTCAGCCCACAGTGATAGAAAATTGCCTACCCATCTTTTCCTAAGGCTTATCCCTCCCTGGAGGGACACAATTGGAATATTCTTCTCGGAGGAATATGACCAGTATAAAGAAAAATACAGATGTTGGGCTTCCTTAAAGAAACAATCTACCAATCTTCTTCACAACAAAGGTCTCAACTGACAAGTTCTGCTCATGTCCTAGAGCTTCCATTCTTAATCCCCCTCTTAAATATAAGCATACAACATAAGACCACTGGGCAGCTGAGGAAAGCTTTTAAAATGAAAAAAAAAAAAAAAAGAGAGAGAGAGTAAATAAATAATTAAAGGAACTTGGAGGGCACAGAAACCATACTAGGAGAAAGAAAAAATCTTTATAAAGGTTAGAAAAAATATTGCATCCATAAAACAAGGTTAAGTATTATTTTAAGGAGGAGCAGAAAATTAAAAAGCTGAATTTGACATCTGAGTGGAAGAATAAAAATCACAAAATAAATTTTTGTTACATGAAGTTAAGGAAATATCCTTGCAGTAGACAAAAAAAAGAAAAAAGAGAAAAAAGAAAAATGATGAGAAAATAAGTGAGAAAACATAAGTACATTTGAGATCAATCCAGAAGTTCAAAATACTAGCGTAAAGGAAGAGAAAATAGGGAGTGTATAAATCAATCAGTAAAGTCATTGAAGAAAATTTCTTAGTGCTTAAATAAATTTATTTCCAAAGTGGGAGGACCCACTGTACTGTAAGTACAGTAGATGCAAACAAACATGCCATAGTAGGTCAGCATAACATTATAGAACATGGGGGTGGTGTGGGGGGAAGGATATTGTTTAAGATTCCAGAGAAAATAAACAGGTTACGTACTCTTCAGAGGTTAGAATTTTTGGTCTTCAGAGCTTCAACCCTAAAAGCCAGGCGGCAACAGAAAACTGCCTTCAAATTTCACAGGGAAATGATTTCCAATGAAGAATTCTATATCTAGCTAATGTATCAATTAATGTAATACATTTCAGACTTGCATGATCTCAAACAGTTAACTTGGATGCACCATTTCTTAGGAAACCGTTAGAGGATTTGCCCACCAAAACAGAAGAGTACCAACAGAGAGACAAATACAGGAAGAAGGGACTCAGGTAATGAAGAAATAAAAGGAATTCTTTGAATAAGAGTGATGGACCACCTTCCTGTGACAGTATGCGCCAAGGGAGGGAAGCCAGTTCACAAGGCTGCTGGGTTAAGGATCCAAGAAAGATTTCTTCGGGGCAATGAAACTGGTGGACTACCAGATGCATTGTAAGGGTACTGAGAGGGGATTTAGACAACTGCCGGACATGGGTTGAATTTGTGATAAGTATATAGAAAACTAAGATTTAAAAAAAGAAACAGAGAAAAGAGAGAGAATATTAAGTCCTTTAATTAAAAGAAGACCGGGAAGAAATTACATATAATTTTGTTCAAAGACAAGCTTTTAAAAAGTCACAATATTTTAATAGCCTAAGAACCGGCAGTTCTGTACTATGTACAATGACTGGATAAATTCATAAAACACACCACCTGCTTCAAGGAATGTGGCTTGGTTCCTGCACAGATTGTGTTCTCTGCATTCTTGGAAGTGCTAACTTAGTGAGTAATGAAACAACTTCGAGTCTCTTTTTCCTTTGACGTAAGTGCTCAAAAAGATATCAGAAATTTCTTAGCTTTGGAACTTCAGGTCCAAATTACCTAGAGATAACTTTGGCACTTTTATTTCACCCTACTGTGGAAGACTTGAGAATATCCTTTCCTCTAATATACTTAAGGGGGATTCATAAAATACTAATGCACTGGAGATTTTATAAATTTCTATACTGACATGACTTTTCTATTAAGGGAAAAGCAAAGTTATTCCTGCAAGCTCTGTAGGGCACACTTAGCAAAAAAGTAAATAAAAAGATCTATTTTCTGTTCATCTCTTTCTATTTGCACTACGGTAATTTGGTTTCACATAGTTTCTGAAACATTAGATAATGTTAGATTAGATTAGATTAGTATTTTAATTAATATAGAAAATAAAATGATTTCATAGTTCACTCATGATAAAGCAAGTGTAATGCTCCTTTTCAATGAGAGTTTTAAATGAGATTTTAAAGTATTCTCCCAAAAGAAGTATATCTGAACTGTTTTTTGTTTGTATGTTACTCAAATACACAACAAATTTATTATAGCAAATTTATAAATAACAAATTCAAAAATTAGTTACTGGTTACCTTCTAGGTCTAAGGCAATAGAAATACAAAGCCAACACATGGTCTTGCCCTAAATGGCATATTTAGCCTTAAAAAAGAAAAATACATCAATATTATTCCTTGTAATTCAATAAAATGCACTTGAAATTGTCAGATGTAATATAGGGACACAAAAGGAAAATATGTGGAATATGTACTCCTAACAATATCATTGTTTATGGGAAAGCCAAGGAAGAAAATCACCAAGGATACAGGGTGATTAGCCAGAGCTGGAAAAGGAGACACAAGAAAGTATCAGGAAACCAACTACAGACAGAGTTCATGACAGCAGAATGGCTAACCAGGACAAATACCGCTGAGAGAGAAAGATGGCCGTGGCCGGAGAGTTAGCAGTAAATCTGACAACAGAGTTGTTTGATTTACCTTCCTGAATAGGTGAACTTACCTATTATATTACATGGATTTTGTTATATTATAAAAAGCAACCCCCTGTCTCTTACTATGACCCGCAATGACTCTATTCTCTGACCTCTTTCCTAAAGACTTTCTCCGCCTTGACCTGATTAAAAGCCAGTGCTCTCTTAAAATCACTCGTATCTGTGAAATCACAAGCAAAAACTGTTCAATCCCCAGCTCACCGAAGGTCAAGGTCAGGAAGAAAGCACTTTGGCCTGTTAGAAGAGGCAGAACCACCACTAGCTGAGTGCATGGTGTGTGCAACACTGAACATGAACCTGTGACACTCGTTTCCTCCAGCACACCCCCTCTCGCTCTTTTTGCCACTGCGGTCTGCCAACCTTCTATCTGTTTTAATTCATTCACCATTTATGCAGATGTTACCATTAACCTGTGCTATTCAAATCTCTGTAAGTAGACGATCAAACACTGCAGCCTGACAGCCGCCCCTCACCACCTTCCAGCTCTGTTTCCTCAATCCCGAGAGTTGCGCTTTGGGGTTCATTAGGGTAACAGAGTGTTCGAAAAATGTGGGAAATCAGATGAGACTAAGTGTCTCCGTCAGGCTGAGCAAAGTAGAAGGGAATAGAAAAAGTCCTGGGTGATACAGTGAACCAAAGAATGAGGGATTAAATTTAAATTAGTAACAGAAAGACAACTAGAAGGATGTCATATTAAAAGACGGCAACACTTAATTATCCTGTTTTTCCCCATTGTATCTCTTGATAACGCTATAGATGTTATCTCAAGTGCTGTCTTGGTTGTGTTCTCCAGAAGTCCCTAAGGTGAATATTGGTGTGCAAGAGATTTATTAAGGAAGTGGTCCCTGGGGAGACTGATAATGTTGGGAGGTCAAGACTAGGAAGTGGGGAGAACAAGCTTCAGCCTGATCCCACCATGGAACTTTAAGTTGTAGGTTAACTCTTAAAGGGTTAGCCCCTAACTGATTGAAGCTGGGGTTCTGGGTTTCTATATCCTTGCATCTTTCGCATACCGGTTAATGGCTGGTTGAAGACATACATTCCAGGCACTTCTTGTTCTCTGTTGTGTTAGCAAAACAGCTCCAAGAGCCGAGGGCAGTGATCTAAAGTCAGCCATGAATATAGGATGTTAGGAACACCCCCCTCCCCCACCAAATTAGAGGGATATAATATATAGAGGAATATAGTATATAAAAAACGGAACAACTGATTTGAGAGGCTATTGGTAGAACACTAACAAGTGTCTTTAGCTAAAACAATTGCTTAAGGTAGCATTGAAATTTAGGAGAAAACTAATTTATAATTTCTTAAGAATTAAACATGATGCATCTGTCTGATACACCTGTAGGGCACTTCAGAGTAGCACTTCTTTATAATGCTTCTGTATAAACATTTGTATACTACTCTAGTCTACTAGGAAACATCTATCTAATTCTTGTCTCTTCCCTTAGTGTCCTTGTAGCATTGCAACACTTGGTAACACATAACTTAATTTTTGGTAAAGGTACCTGCTATGTAGACTGAGTTGTTTCCCCTCCAAATTCATATGTTGAAACCCTAATGTGCTAATGTGACTGTATTTGGAATAATAAAGAAGTAGAACCCACTATCCTTGGGGAATACACTCCAAGTAGATGTCTGAATCTTCAAATAGTACCAAATCTTATACATACTGTTTTTTCCTATATATGCATGCCTGTGATAAGATTTAACTAATAAATTAGGCACAGTAAGAGATGAACAAAAATTTCTAATAATAAACTACAATGATGATAACATAGTGTAATGAAAGTTATATGAATGTGGTCTCTCTCTTTTTCTGACAACCGATCTAATCACTGAGACATCTAAGAGGCTAACGGGCAGGTAGCATGTACAGTGTGGGTATGCTCGTCAAACTGATGACTTACATGCAGGCAGTACAGAACAGGACGGCATGACATTTCATTATGATGGTCAGAAGGGTGTGCAATTTATAAATGATGAATTGTTTCTTTCTGGAATTTTCCATTTAATATTTCCAGACTGTGGTTGACCACAGGTAACTGAAACCATGGAAAATGAAACCTCAGATAAGGGGGCATTATTGTAATTAAGGTTAAGTGAGTTCATAAGAAAGGGCCCTGATAGGATTAGTGTTATAAGAAAAGACACCATTCAGCTTGCTTTTTGCCACGTGAAGACAAATTGAGAAGGCGACTGCAAGCCAAGAAGAGAGCCCTCACACGGAGCTGAATTGGCCAGGATCTGAATCTTGTTACTTCCCAGCCTCCGAACTGTGAGAAACAAATTTCTGTTCTTTAAACCCCCCAGTCTTTTGTATTTTGTTGTAGCAGCTAGAACAGATGAATACTATATTTTTTCTGTGCTTAGAAAGTCAGACCCTGCATCCTGGCAGATTGGTCTCTAAGACACTATAGGGAGGACTATGATTTGAAGAGAAAATATTCACTGGCAAGAACTGCTGCATGGGTACCTGCAAAACTTCCACTGGCATCCATACAGAGGATCTAAAAAAATCTTAAAAGGTCCAGGTGCTTCCCAGAGCAGGGACCAAAGTATCTATTAACTGCAATGCAAACACTCTGTTTACAGGCACACTGTAGAAGAGGGAGCTAGCCATGTGGCTGACATTTCATTCACCCCACAACGTAATGCCCCAGACTCAGACCCCAGAGCCCCAAACAGGGCAAGGCAGGGGGCTTTTGGGAGCCAGCCAGCAAGATCTGGCAGCCCTCCACCTTATTCTCTAGGGCAGGTGTCTGTAACTGGCCAGTTGCAAACAATTTGAACTTGCCAACGTCCTGTGATCAACAAAGCTAATTTGGCGTAAAACTGTCTTTACACTGACTCAATGATAACTTCTATCCTATCTGTCCCCCAGCCGGTATTTGAATTGGAAATGCTAAATGGGCATCTTTTTCTTAAATAAAATAGAAGTTAGCAATCTAGGACTGACGAGAGGGGTGCATTTCATTGCTCAGGCAGCTTCTTACCCTTCCCTGCTGCAGAACCAGCCTTGAGCTTGTTCTCATTGACCCTCCTTGCTTTTCTCTGAGCCTGTACTTTTTATTGAGTCTCTTTTCCCACCGGTTGAATGACACTGGTAGTAGAGGCAGGAGGTGTCAGAGGAAGCGGGGGTGAACTTTTGTGCTGGTTGATAACGAGAGAGGAGAGTATGGAGAAAACTAACATTGTTTCTGCAGCCAAGCACTTCTTTCCAGGGTCCTTTCATTGAGGAAGGGGCTTGGTAGCCAAGACAGGAGCAGCTGTCTGGCCAGGCCCATTTCTGAAATTCCCTAATCTCCCATTGAATGTAATTTTCTAACTGTACTCTCTTAGGCACAGCTTGCAAGAAGAATTATAAATGGCACTCAGTTAGTATTAAGACGAGTGTAAGTTCACTGGTGCCGAATAGTTTTGGAGCTTATTCTATAAACAGAGAACAGAAAAATGCCCGAAAGAAGAGAGCATCCTAGTAGTGCCACTGCAAAATCGGGGCTGATCTTACTGTAAGTTTCCCTCAACTATAGCTTATGTGTTCATTGATCTTTCACATTTTTATTGAGCACCTACTATGCGACAAGCTTCAGGACTGAGAGACTAGTATAATGCTCAGGAGGACTGGACAGGTTAAATAACCTGGTTCATAGCCTAGGACCAAACCTTAAAAGTTTAGAACTAGATTTTTTCTTCTTTAGAACCTTCTTTAGAACCCTGATTTTTTTTTCTTCTATAAAATGGCGGCGATGAGAAAGATACGTGTATCGTGGTGTCGCTGTGCAGATTGAGTCTGGAGCATGGCAGTAGCCCTTCAAGGTAATAGCCGTTGTTAGGGCTATTATGCCAGGTTCTGTCCGTGCAGAAATCAGTAAGACAAAGCTTCCAATAATCTTGTAAGTTGGTGGGGTCTGAAGATAAGAAAGTTAATGATGAAAACTCAGAGGGGTAAATGCTATAACAGAAGATTTGTTCCAAAACGTGTCTCTCATATCAGGATGACTCTGTCTGAGCAGAGGGAGATGATGTTAGGATTGGGTGTGAGCCTGGGAGGACTTTATCAAGGAGGCAAGAGGACGAGGACTGCAGAAAAGGCAGAAAAGCATGAGAAAATGTGATCTCCCTAAGGAATGCTACATACCCATATTTTGCCGTGTATAACGCACGCTCATGGTTTTGGCCCAAATTTTCAGGAAAAAAATCTTTTATTTCAGTTTTTTAATTCAATTTCTATTTATTTCTATTTAGAAACAAAAGTGATTATCATATTCTTGGGTATTATTTTGCATACGGATATCTTTATTGCTTTCTAGAGTTACGCTTTTAATGCATACACATAAATGAAAGAATTAAAAACATTTATATAGATATGGAATTAGTACTACCCATGTATAATGTGCATCCTTATTTTTCCCTCAAAATTTGGCCAAACAAGTGCACATTACATACAGCAAACTATGGTAACTTGGTATATCTGTTACCAAGAGAGTGTGGGGGCATGCTAGAGAATGAAGTTGGGGTGATAGGAAGGGCCAGGCCATGCCAGAAGTGTCAGCTTTTGCTGTAGGATATTAGACAAGTAGATTCTAGAAAGTTTGCTCTTGAGAAAGATTTGTCTGAGTTGAAAAGTGTGAAGGCCAAGACAAAAAAAAAAAAAGGAGGAAAAAAGAACCGCAGGGAGGGGTTTTATTATGCAGTAAAACAGAGAAATCTGCATCCGTGGGAAAATGGCTAACTGTGAAAGCTGGGCGATAATAGAAGGAGATGGGAAGCTTGCCTGAAAGGGAAGGCTGTGCCAGCGTCGAGGCTCCTTGGATCTCTGCGAATTACCAAGGGAAGGAGCAGAAGGGGAGGGCCAGTGAGCATTACCACCGTCACTCTCCGCGATCTGTTGAGACTTTGTCCTCTCTTTTTATTAATGAACATAATATTCTACTATTTTACATAATTACTTAATTTTATCCTTATAATAATTATATCAACTAAGTGCTCTAATCACTGGATTGATAAGGAAAATGACCCAAAATGAAGATAAGTTATTTGTCTAAGATGAAGAAACTGGTAAGAAGATGAGCTTAGACTTGAACTCAGGTCAGACCGAAAACAAAGTTTGATTTCTCTACAGCTGCTCCAAGCTATGAGCCTCTTTCCTGTTTATGTGTCTTTTTTTTTATCATATTTTATTGATTATACTATTACAGTTGTGCCAATTTTTCCCTCTTTGCACCCCTCCAACAAAAACTACCCACTCCCTCAGGCAATGCCCACACTTCTGTTCATGTCCATGGGTCATGCGTTTAAGTCCTTTGGCTCCTCCATTTCCTATACTGTATTTCATATCCCCGTAGCTATTCTGTAACTACCTATTTGTACTTCTTAATCCTTGCACTTCTTCACCCATCCCCTCAAACCCCCCTACCATCTGGCATCCATCAAAACTCTGTTTCCATGATTCGGTCTCTGTTCTTCTTATTTGCTTAGTTTGTTTTTTTTAGATTCAATTGTTGATAGATATGTATTTACTGCCACATTATTGTTCATAGTTTTGTTCTTCTTCTTTTCCTTAAATAAGTCCCTTTAACATTTCAGATAATAATAGTTTGGTGATGCTGAACTCCTTTAGTTTTTTCTTGTCTGGGAAGCTCTTTTTCTCCTCTCCAATTCTAAGTGATATCTGTGCTGGGTAAAGCAATTTTGGCTTTAGGTCCCTGCTTTTCATGACTTTGAATATTTCTTTCCAGTCCCTTCTAACCTGCAAAGTTTCTTTTGAGAAATCAGCCGACAGTTTTATGGGAACACCCCTATAGATAACTAACTTCTTTTCTCTTGCTCCTTTTAATATTATCTCTTTGTCTCTAAACTTTGGCATTTAATTATGATGTGTCTTGGAGTGGGCCTTGTTGCATCCATCTTGTTTGGGACTCTCTGTGCTTCCTGGACTTGCATATCTATTTCCTTCATCAAATTAGGGAAACTTCTTTCATTTTCTTTTCATATAGATTTCCAGTTTCTTGCTCTTTCTCTTCTACTTCTAGTACCCCTATGATGCAAATGTTGAAATGCTTAAAGTTGTCGCATAGGCTGATTACACTGTCCTTGTTTTTTTGGATTCTTTTTTCTTCTTCCTGTTCTTATTGGTTGTTTTTTGCTTCCCTGTGTTCCAAATAATTGATTTGATTCTCAGTTCCATCCACTCTACTGTTGTTTCCCTGTAAATTGTTCTTTATTTCAATTAGTAAATCCTAGTTTCTGACTGCATCTTTTTTATGCCATCAAGGTCCTCACTAAGTTCCTTGTGCATCCTTATAGCCAGTGTTTTGAACTCTGCATCTGATAGATTCCTTATCTCCATGTTGTTTAGTTATTTTTCTGGAGTTTTGATCTGTTCTTTTATTTGGACCATGTTGCACTGTCTCTTTATTTTGTCAGCCTCCCTGTTTTTGTTTCTGTGTATTAGGTAGAGCTTCTATAACTCCCTGTATTTGTATTGTGCCCTAATGTGTAGTAGGTGTCCTGTAGGGTCCTGTGGCACAGCCTCCCCTATCACCCAAGCTGGGTACTCAAGGTGCACCCTTTGTGTGGGCTGAGTATACTCTCCTCTTGTAGTTGAGCCTTGATTGCTGTTGGCAGGTCAATGGGAAGGATATAACCAGGCCAGTCAGCTGCAGGGACTGGCTGTGACCACCGACCACCACCTTCCACCCTCCATGGAGGATCAATGTTGCAGAGGCAGGGTGGTGGTCCTCCAAAATGGTCTGTAGCTGTCCCCTGGGTGCACAAGCTCTGCAGTTTCCTGGGTGGTGCAGGCCGAGGTCAGTCCCCACCTGTGTTTTACCTGGGGCTGCCATGCCTGGGCTATAAAGCAATCTGAGATGATTGCTACCTGTACTGGGCTTGGAGATTCCCAGGTAAAGCCAAAATGTGAATCTAGGCTGGCTACTGCTAGTGCCGTACCTGGAGCCACTTAGCAAGAGGTACGTGGGTTGGGGGCTCACTGAGGTCTGCTGTTGCTTGTTTGAGAGGATGTGAATCATCAGTCAGGACAAGCCATTCATATGGAAAAGTCACTGTTAACATCTTGGGTTGGCCTGTAAGTTGGGTAGGACGGGGTCTCTGAGGAGCTCCAGAGTGAGTCAAGCAGTGTTAACCAGCTTGATGGAATCTCAGATATGGCACCAGCCTGATGACTCTGTGGCTCTGTTGGAGGGGGGGTTCAGAAAAGGGACAATGATCTTTCTGTCTGGGAGAAAGCTGTCCCCAGCTCTTGCTTTTTTGCCAGACCTTTACTTCCTCCCTATATGCCACGGTGCCTTTCAAGCTGGTACCCCAGTACTGGAGCTCAGAGGAAGTGACTCTGAGTAGGCACCTCCATGTGTGGGTTTTTTAAGGGGAACTGCTTGAGACTCCAGAAGTTTCTTTCATCAACTTAATTCCCGCTGATGTTTGCAGCCAGAAGTTATGGGGAATTTTCTTCCTGTCACTGGAACCCTGGGGCTGTGGGGCCTGGTGTGGGGTTGGGCACCTCACTCCTGAAATATCCCTCCCAAATTTTTGTGCACCACATGCAGGTGTGGGACCAGCCCAGTCCTTCTCTCCGCCCCTCCTACCAGCCTGGATGGATGTGGTTTCTTTAATTCCCTAGTGGTCAGACTTCCATTCAATTAGATTTCTGATGGTTCTGAGTGATGAGTGTTCCATAATTTAGTTGTAATTTTGATGTGCTTGTGTGAGGAGGTGAGCTGTGTTTGCCTATGCTGCCATCTTGACCAGAAGGTGTTTGTATGCCTTCCTATCTTTTTCCAGTCCCCAGTTTCAGTTAGATTTCTTTGTACCTTTTCCTTTCCTTACCTATGATTTGTAAATGTTCACTCATCTTCTATCTCTTATTAGTGGATTAATGAACATATTTTGCAGAAACCACAATATTAATTCATGTCATCCCAATTTGGGCTGAATCCTTAGTGTTTTCCAGACAATTTTCTATATACATCTCATCCATGTTGTGACCTGTTCCCCATAAATACCTCTCAAATTGAGACTATAGCCCTAACATCCTAACTACATGCCTATGCCCAATTCACAGACGTCATACTTTTCTCCTTTCAGGAAGAAAACCAAGACCATCATGGACACCTGTTCAAATTTCTATTCCTTCTGTAGATTTGGTCTGTCACCTCCTTCAACCTCCTGCCCGCTCCCCCCACACATTTATGTGCCTCTAGTGGAAACAGTGGTTTTGGGATTTGAAAGCTCCTAATGGAATTAACTCTAGTAATTACTTTGTTTACCCAGAATCCCTAAACCATTTTTCTTCACCATGGTTCTTATTTATTACTACTGTATAAACACATTCTCAGTTACCTCAGACTGCCCCTCACCCCCAGCCCACCACAAATGTACCCATGCTCCTTCACTTCAAACTTACTCTTGCTTCGGATTCCAATAATGGTTAAAACTGGCAAATCTCATTTTCTGGCACATAAGATGTGCATGGGTTATGCTGTAAGTATCTGAATTTGCTCTCTAAACTATTTTCGCTCATATGTTGATTCTCTTTCCCCATCTCCTACTTTCCTTTTTCCTGTGTTCTGTGTGTGGTAATTTTGCTGCTCTAGGTTTCCACTATTCTTCTTCTTATCCCTAACTCTAGTCTTCATGAGAAGTTAAGGGAATACCTAAAATCAAGAAAAATATTCTACCTCCTTAGACGAAGGTGAGATAATTATGATGAAGCTGGTAGACTGGGCATTGCAAATTCTTTACTTGAAAATTAGTATTTTTCATTTACCCCTGTCAGGTTGGAGGAAGTATTGCAAAAAGTAGCATTTCCTGGAGTACACTTGAAAATTAAATTCCAAATATGAATAGTTCTTCTCTTTCTGAACTTTTGGGTAGACAAGGCTGGCAAAGCTGTTGATGCGTTTAGAACAAGCTCTGGAAGTGACAGTGCTTCGTTACTCGCTCTGCCCCCCACAAAGCCACCTTGTTATTTAGAGACTACAGTGTAAATGCCGTGGAGCAGAGTGTTTCATGCTCTGTCTAGCGTAAGGCAGCTGCAAAAACACATGATTTGGAGCATCAAGGCTATTGCTGAAGTCTTTCCTTGTCAATGCAGATGTTCAACTTAAATGCGTATGCTTGTAGATCCTGAAAGGAGTCGGGTTGATTTGCCACAGGAATACTAAAGTTGTGCGGTGTTTCTCTCACTTTGGTAGTCACAAGAGTACATTGAGTTTAAAATTGTATTCCAGGAAATAAAACATTCCATGGAATGGATGCAATATTCTGATAGTTGCAACCATTTGCATATGTTATAAATATTCAAGACGTGTATATATGATGTCTATGACTGCACATCCTTACTTTTATTGCTAAAATTTATAGCAGTTACGTAGAAGGCACTGTTCAGAACCCAAGTCTCTGTTAAGCATGTCTGACTCTCTTATCCAGTTAAAAACAATGTGACGGGTAAAGAAACTATTAATTCCTGACTATTGTTTATACACACTACTTTGTGTCCACTGATGCTGAATATTAAAATTAGGTGCTAATAATATCAGAATACATTGGTTTTAGTAGTTGTAATAAATGTATTCTGTCCATTCTAAGCATTTATACCATTAGAAATTATTGAGTCTATGTAATATTACCTTATCCTCTTCAGTTACTTAAGCAAATATTATCTCTTAGCTATGTCAGAATCAAGTAACAGAAAATCCTCTTCGTGGTAAGATTTGCTAAGGATTGTTTACATTCTGAGAGATTTCAAATTTGCAGTATCTTTATTTGTGATAGATATATATTTTCCCTAAATAATGTAGCCTTACTGAGATTTTTTTCCAAGTAAAATCAGTGTTGAAAAGAGTAAACCAAAATATCTTTAAATTTTTTAAAGAAAAACTTTTATCTTTAAAGGAGAAAATGTTTTGTTTAGAAGATGCAAACTCTATGAAGGCAGGGTTTTATGACTATTTTATACATTAGTATACCCAGAAATTAGTACTGTGCATAAAAATTTTTAATGAATAAAACTAAGCTTACATGGAAGAAAATTAATTTACGGTTGATAGTGATACGTTATATAAAAATGCCACAAAAATAGAATCTGAAAAAAATGTCAATTTAATGATCTAAGAGAATGAATTACCTAAGAGAATCAAAACAACTATTTAAAACATAGTTGTTTTATATAAAGACTCAGCATTTGGGAAAAAATATATGAAATCCAGTTTTTTTAATAGTCTGGGTATCTTGCCATTGCTGAGGGGAGCAGTCTGTCCTAGAGATCCCTGTTGAGATCCTTTCTGAAAGGACCTCTAGGGATCAAGCAGGTGGATTAAAAATCATGGTACAGGAACATGTCTAACTTCTAGGGGCATCTTGTGATGAGACAATGATGCACACTAGGGACACCTTGCACTCCCTCTTCTTCCAAGCAGCACAGGAAGGTGGCGGAAGAGGCAAGAGGTGAAGGAAGTCGGTATCATTTCTGCTAGCTTTCCTGATAGTTTATACCACTATTTCGGATCATTTTTAGTATAAAAAACAGCTCATCCATAAGCCCTCAAGTATTTTGTAACAACATTTATTTGGGATTGAGGACATTTCTTCTTTTCATTAAAAAAAAAACAACCTTTATTGAATTTAAAAAGTGCTACACAAAGTACAACACCTGCAGGGCAGGAGGTTGCCAGAGAGGCCTCTGCCCCCTGTGGAGCCGTGAGAGGGAAGAGCGAATGAGCAGGACGGGGGAAGCATAGCCCCTGTGAACTCATTGTTTTCCCTCTGTCCCATCTGATGAAGGTCGTTGCTTAGTTTAATTTAATCTCTCCTTTGCCCTGGCAAGGACAAAGCACATTGCAGTTAGTCAAGTTTCTGCTGGCAACAGTAGTTGCTGTTTTAAGGGAGAGAAGGGAGTAACGTGGGAAAAATAATTTTTCTTCATTTTTTTATTTACCATGTAAAAATATATGCCTGTTGGTGGGTGAAGCATCTAAGTAAATATGATATTAAATCATTACCCAAAATAAGATTCAATTTTTCCCTGATCTTCTTTCTAACTCTCCTCTTTAAAAAAAACTCCTCACAAATGTAGGTCGGAGCAGCATATTCCCAATTAATTGTTCACAGTTTGTTACGGAATGTCTAGTAATAACGACCATGTAAATCTAACGTCACTTCAATTAAACATTTTTCTTCCTTAGAATAAGATGCTTTTCTTCTGCTGCTGCTGAGTACTTTCCAGTTAAAGAGGGGAATAGAACCTAGGTTATACATTAACTTTGATATTACATGGGACAGTAAAATTTATGCATTATATTTCAAGTCAACCTTGGTGTGCAGGTACATTGGACAATAAATAAAGTTTTGTTACTTTTCTTCACTTTTAAGAAAACAACCTTTATGAAAAAAATAAATGATAGAGATCGATGTATTACAAGCTTGTTAAATCCTGCATTTGAACCCTTTATACCAAAAACGAGATTTTGACAGCTGGATCAAAAGAGTATGGCATTTATTTCAAACATGTATAATCGGTTAATGGTATTTGAAAACCTAATTTTATAAGTTTAAAAAAATAATTGGTTCCCTCAAAGTACATAGTAAATTTAAAGTCACCCAACTGAATCACTTCTCTTATAATATGAAAATGTATGTAAAGGTGTATTTTTTTAAAAGAAGATCCAGTGATATCTTTGCTTTTCATGATAAAAGAACCTAAATACGATACCATGGATTTTTAGTTTTGTGGCAAGTTCACTTTCACTATAAAATATGTAATTAAGTTTACAAGATTTAAAAATGTGTTTGTGCGATCAAGATGGACAATTATTGTATTCATTAATCTATTTTTAGAAAGAAAACAATTACTTGTTTTTTCTTTTTTTTTTGCTTCTTCCTTGAAATGTTTATGGCCCCTCTGTGCTGATTCCCCAGGGAACTCCACACAGCACTGAGAAGTGGTCCGGGAAGGGGTAATTACACTGTCCAGGGAATTTGTCAGGGAGCAGAGCTGTGGGAGATTAAAGGAGATGTGATGGTTGCAGGGTCACAGCCTTGATTTTGAGCCAAGACTCACTATCACTTTTTTAATTGAGTCTGAAAACTAGAAAGCGGTGATGGGGTAACCACCTATTACAAAGCAGGACACATCTTACTAATTGGAAATGAGTGAGCATGGGGCTTAATTCTAAACACAAAGCATGAGAACAACCAAATATGAATGGCAGTTCATTAACACAAATACTCAGATAGAGACTTTCATATTATAATTGATGTGTACTCTCCCTTTGATATTTTAAAAATACTAATTCACTTCCTATTTCAAGAATATGAATAGCCTCTATTCTAGATTGTCCTTCAGTAAGAAATAAAAAAATAAATAAATGCTTTCAATAAGTAATGAAGATTTCAATCCAGTGCATTTTCATTTTTATATATTAAATAAAGTTTTAAAAATTATATTTATATTACTAATGCATATTATTTTACTGCTGTACTACACCAAAATTATAAAGAAGGTACAATTTAGGTCTTGTTGTCATATTCAGAGTATAGAAATAGCTCATTAGGATATTTAAAATACCTTATTTACCTTATCTAATTTAGTATAATTGCCTTTGGTATGACTCCAGTTCCTTTTCAGCACATTCCTTGCATATTCAAACCTCAGATGATAAATTACTAATTTCAGGTACTATTTAATGAGACTAAGTTGTATAATTGCAAAATAATTCTCAGTTATAAAAAGTTTGACATATATTTTATTCTTTCTTGTTAAACTCAAATTCACATTGAATACAATTATCTCTAAAATATGCTTATTTTGTTTTTTCCCCTGTTTGCTTCCTTTGGAAGTTACAGAGCATCAGAACAAAATATTACGTCTTTTTGGAATGGAATGCCCATTCCTTTGCCTTGTCTTATCCAATATTTATACGCACAGTGAAATGAGTATAAACCACCACCTGTGTTTCAAGGGTCCGCTAGTTTGTGAAACCCAGTAAATGAAGATTCAGATAAAAAGTCTCATCCTTAAGTATTTTAAGAGTGTACATGAAGCTTCTCAGGGTTGCGAGTCTGAGAGATCTGTTCTCCTTCTCTTTCTTCTTCCTGAATGGGAAGCTGAGAAGTTTGTTTGCTGGGATGGATTTGGGAGAGTGGAAGAAATCAGCCATTTGGATGATCACTTCAGTTAAATTAATCATGGAAATCAAATGGGTGAAAATGTTAGTACTAGAAAATTTGTAGACAAGCTTACTTTGTGGGCCTAAACAGTTCCTAATATTCACCTTGCAATCAATTACATATATTTTTCCATTTTTTCAGAGTAAACAAATTAGCAAATTGTGACCTCTCTCTTTGGTGCAATGTTTGGTACAGTGTTTGGTAACATTGACACCATACTTTCTCAGAAAAACTTTTCATTTATTGCAACAGCCAGAGCATGCAGTTGTTTCTTACTGTGTCAGTGTTGCCACAGAAAAGAGAGAGGAACCTTTACCTTGACCATGACTTCAGTGGACAAATGCCAATCTCGCTGGTCCAGGCCCTTTCCCCTTAGGAGGATTCAGCTGCTGGTGGGCCCAGAAGAGATGTGCTCAGACCTTTTCAAAATGCTAATTTACTGAGTAGAAGACTGCAGTCATTGGGAGTAACAGTGAATATTGTTTGATACTCTGTTCAGTAGAGAATATGTCCTAAAAAGTCTGCTTTATTTCATACTCTAAATTAAACACATGTAAACCTGACCCAAAGAAAGGATCCACCTATAATATCGACAGGCACTTTGTGCAATATCCCACCACATCGTTGCAGTGCATGAGTTAGACATGGCCTGAAGTCTTTCCGACGAGCTAGATTTCTTGCCCCATTGTCTTGAAAACTTTACAGATCACAGGAGACACGCAGTTTATTGAGAAATCTGGAGTGTTGAAAGCTGCTCAACATCAAACTTGTAGCACTCAACACAGACATTTATTTTCGAGTTTATTTCCCTTTTAATGGTCATAAATCTGAGCGATGTAGCACCATCTTTTAAAAATGAGCTTAATTCCAGCTGAAATATTCAAAGTTAGCCATTATACAAAATATGTGCTATCTTAAAGTTATTTTCTTGAACATTGTGCAAAATAGATTTATCACATGAGAGGTGTGTTATGGGGCAGTTGAAGAACATTCCACTAAGTATCAACTAATCACATCATGGAAAGTGTGTATAAATACATCAGAACAGCCATGTTTGCTTCCATTATTAATATGTTGCTGTAATGTTCAAGTAAGATTATTTTTCTCACCCCCCCTTTTGGTCTTATCTATAATGTCAGGCAGTGATCAGTTTTATTTTCCTCCAGTTACTGACTGCAAACTGGATAAGTACTGGAACATTCTGGCAAGTCTAGTATCCTGGCATTTCTTTGTAACTGACCCACAAGCTTGCAGACTTATGATTATGTACAGGCAGCTTTTATGCGTATATCTTATCTAACAGCCAAACTTCACAGAATTATTCTACAGCAGAATTTCTCAGTTTTGTGTAGTGTTAGAATTACTTGGGGGAGATTTTGAAAAATGCCAATGCCAGATGAAATATACCATACTCTCTTGGTGAGGAACCCAGGCATCCGCCGGTTTTAGAGCTTCCAGGAGATTCCAGTGAGCAACTGAGTTAGAGGATCAATGTTATTGAAGAAACAGAGACAACTGAACTCAGCATAAAGCCAGTCCTGGACACTGAGCACTAAATCTATCGTTCAAATTGTGTTTCTCTGTCAGGTTGATGGGTGCCAAAGTAAGTTTTTGACCAAATTACTTAGACTTTTGTGACACCATTCAGACACACCCTCATATGTCACGGAGTGTGTCTGATTGCCTCCAGAACACTGGGCCGAAAGTGAATGTAGTTGGCTCTAGAGTCCCTGCTTTGGCAACAGGGCAGAGCTGTGTGCCAGGACCTAGAAACCAGGCCTGTTAGGGCAGCACCGTGGAAGTTGTGCTGGTGTCAACCTTTGCGCCCCTATCGCCCCCTCATGCCCCCTAACCTAATATTATTTTTTTCCACATTAAAAACATCTCTCCTCTAGGTTTATCTAATGTTATATTTACTCTAGATCCAGTTCTCAAGAAACAAGTTATTAGCTGATAAAGGTTTGAGGCTTAATCCCCCCCAAAGGTTCTAAAATTTTAATAGGGTCTCTTGAAAGCCAGAAATATCAAAGTCGTAAAACTCTAATGAAAGGTGTAACTGGGAGAGGGTTAAATAATTGGACTCAAAGGACCCTCTATATTACCCTTCTTGAAATTATACCACGTAGACAGTCTTGCTCATTAGATCTGTCCCTCTGGAAAATATTGAGCTTCTGTTCATAGTAAATTCAGAGAACTCACTATTATCTGATTTTTTTTAAGATTTTTTTTTTCTTGTTCTTTTGGTTCCAGTATTGGTGTCTCTGTGGTCATATAATTATGTTTATGGCCTCATGCTTATGTTAGGAATTAATTAATTATTACTTTACCCATGATAATTTGCAACTGATGGTGCACTAAAAAAGGTTTATTTACTGAAAGGAAGTGTGCTAATTAACTGTCTTCCAAAATTTTACTCTAGATCATTTATTATCATAAATACCTCATAAATTGTCATAATTCTATGCAATATCAATGAATATTAAAAGCATGAATGAAGTAACTATAGAATTTTAAATACTGCAATTCAGTTTTTAGGAGCTGTAGCCTCAGTTAGAAATTTTGCCTTGAGCAAAGAAAATGATATTACCAGTCAATCATTTACTTATTTTTAAAAATGTTCTTGAATTCTCTTATGAACACGTTAACAATTTGAAAGCATATAATAATTTAGGTATAGCAATATTTTTCTATTTTTTATATAGGAAATAAGGAGACTTTCTGAGGTCTGTAATTGACAAAAGTAGGCTGAGACTTGGTAGCTGTAAATATCTCACTATGGTGTCTATTAATTTATATTATTTTTATCAACATGAACTGTAACAGAAATTATATTTCTTGATATTATTTATCTCAGTTTAAATTACCATTTTTTTCTTTCCCGGTTGTAAAGTGAGAGAAAATTTTGAAGTGAAAGATTTTATTCTTCCTGTTTACCTCTGCATACCATCCTCCCCTACATTCACATTCTTTCTTTTGTCTTTCTTTTATACACGCACACTGAGGGCTCTGTTTTAAGGCAGTAATTCCTGACTGTCACTAATGCAGCCACTAATGCAGTTTCTAACCTTAAGCGTTCTAAAAAATTGCATTATCTCATTGAAGGGCATCTGCCAATCGAGGAGGTTAATGCGTTTGCCCCTTTTCAGTGGCAGAGGCTACCTCACCTTAGCCATGGCAGGACAGGAAAATTGACCTCTTGTTCCCAATTTCATGTGGAATTTTTTTCCCAGATAGGGGCAGTGACCCTGCCAGAAGGATCCAAGTACATGTAAAATCATATTTGACTCGATGATGGATGGCCAGTTACCTAGGTGCAAGCATCTGTCCTGATAAAGTTCGGGGCAGGGGATATGGCAGCTATGTGTTACTGCATTTTGCTCATGCCTCCAGGTGGCAAAAATGATATTTTCAGAAATTCAGTTGATGCCCAATGGAGATGATGGGCAGTTCTGTCATAAAGTATAAAATAAGGACCTGAATATCTTGAATATCATGAGAGAACTCAGGTGTCATTCTTTTAACTTACCCTCCTAATAAGTTACTTGTCTAGAGCTAATTTTATAATTTGCAGTTTCTCCAGTGAGTTTTACAGAAGTCATTTTAGTTTATCTCATAAATGTCTTCCGAGTTTTCCATGCTTTTTTTATTTTAAATTTATTTTTATAGTATTTTTTTCCATTACCATTTATCCCCCTTATGCCCTCTTCCACCTTCCCTGCCACCCTCCCCCCATAATCACCACGCTGTTGTCCATGTCTGTGAGTCCTTTCTCTTTTTGGCTCAGTCTCTCCAATCACAAAACCCTAGTTGTCAGCCTGCTCTCTATCTATGAGTCTGTCTCTATTTTGCTTGTTAGTTGGTTCATTAGATTCCAGAGATGAGTGAAATCATATGGTATGTGTCTTTCCCCAGCTTATTTCACTTAGCATAATGTTCTCCAGGCTCCATCTTTGCTGTCACAAAGTGTAATATGTTTTTTTAATGGCCGAGTAATATTCCATTATGTAAATGTCTCATAGTTGTTTTATCCACTCATCTACTATGAACACTTAGGTGGCTTCCAAATATTGGCGACTGTAAATAATGGTGCAATGAACATAGGGGTGCTTAAATTCTTTTGAATTAGTGTTTTGGGTTCCTTCAGATGAATTCCCGGAAGTGGAACCTCTGGGTTATAATTTATCATCTATTCTATTGTTCTCAGCATGTGGAAAGGTGTTTACATTTGCTAAGTTACTTGTTTCCTGAGCAATAACGTTTTGTCTTAGGTGATTATATTATGAAAGTTTTGACAAATATTTTACCTTTTCTAATTTTCACGTGGCCTAATTCATACTTTTTCATTTTCTTAATAAATATGTTATACCAGTATGAACTTAGCACACATTTGATTTATAGCTTCCCCCTTATATGTGAAGCCTATCAGAGGAATAGAAAAGTAGATCAACAATAAACTTGTTATTTTTCATGCTCATAACAGATATAAAATTGCATCTTCAGCATTAATTTTTGTCTCCGTACAGTGAAAAATAGTTCCGCAGTTCTCATAGTTTGCAAAAATGAGTAAGTTTAAAAGTTCTAGAAAGAATCCTTTGGTACTTCTAGTTTGTATTTTCCCCACCTGGAGACGATATATTTCATGATGTGACACACTTCATGAAGCTAGAAGGAACCAAGCTAGTAGATTTCATTTACTCTTCTCATCCTGCAAATAGGGAACTTTATCTCCTATAAATGGTATACTTAGTGGCAAAATTAGGAAAAAATACAGATGCCTTTACTTATGTTTTAAATTAATTTTTATCTTTTAAGAACATTATCTTCTCTTACTTATTTGAAGTTAATATATGTAGGTTTTTATTTTCTTTTCTTTGCTTCTGTTCTCTGTATTATCTGATGATTCCAGGTCCCATTTTCTTCTATTTGTTTTCATTGGGTTACACAACACAAACATGGCTTCCATGAGATGAGATAACCTTTAGGAGTCCTAAGGCAAATTATGAGAAAAGACTGAGGTACAGACTGAAAAAATCCCTACCTCCACAAGTGTCTGTGACCATTTATTATGAGTAAATATTACTTGATAAGTGCATGAAATGTGGGAGACACCTGTGACATAACTCCTAAGAGATTTATCATACCAAAACCTTATGACCAATCTGAGTCAGTGAAGAAACTGTATATTTATACAAAGTCTCTATTTACGGTAAAATAACAGAATAAGCAAAATAATGTACTAGATCCAGAGATAGCAATATTCAAATGATGTATGACCTTAGGAAGTTTTGGGGTTTTTTTTTTTTAAGATTTTATTTATTTATTTTTAGGGAGAGGAAGGGAAGGAGAAAAGGAGGGAGAGAAACATCAGTGTGTGGTTGCCTCTCACGTGTCCCCTACTGGGGATGAGGACCTGGCCTGCAACCCAGGCATGTGCCCTAGATTGGGAATCCAACCGGTGACCCTTTAGTTTGCAGGCTGGCACTCAGTCCACTGAGCCACACCAGCCAGGTAGGGTATTTTCAACTTTCTCTGTGAGCTTCTGTTTCCTAATCTGTAAAATGGGCAGCATTGTGCATTTATTGCTGGAGTGATATGAAGGGCAAATGAAGTTATGTAAAATAGATATTTTTCATGCAGCACTTACCACACAAGAGCCTTTATGTGAATCAGAGTTTTCCTTCCTTCATAGTTTCTAGAGAAAACCCAGGTGGTCTTTTCAGGTACTATTTGCCTTGTGACAGGTTATAAACAACAGGATTTTCTGGGTAGTGAATCAGTGCTTATTGAAGACTGCCGGAAAAGGAAAACAGAAGAAGAATTTGTTAGCAGCTTAGTCACTAAGGCGACTTTTTGTGAAAGAAGGTCATCAGTGAATTGTACACACAACATTGACTTGTCTCCTCTAGTCATATTTCCCTTAGCCACCTCCGAAGAGAACACACCAACCCAGGGGGCCTATTGCCTATTAAGAGCCACCCGGTTCATGTAGCAGCAGCTACCGTAATTGAGGCATGTAATTTAAGAGCAAATGAGCTTTTAGTGGTTGTCTAGCATTTCCAAACCTATCAAATGATGGCAAATGACACAAAGCTTCATTTCTATATCCAGATATGCATCTATCAGCAGTATTATTGGCATTATTTTTTTGTCATTGTAATGATGAGTAGATTTAATTTCCATTTAATTAATGGAATATCAAAAGACTATAAAATCACTTTTCATTCTGCCTGGATTTGAAATTTAGTTATTATTCTGTCAATATTGAAACTATGAGGAAAAAATGATGTTAATAGAGAAAGTGTCCAGATTACACAGTAGTCATTTTTTATGGTAATAGGTCAGCTGGGAAACTCCATATTTTTAAAGGTGCAAATGTTCGGTGTGCCAGATTGTCATATTGCAAACTCCTGGTACATCTGGAAGTCATTTTTTCTTAGAAAGAATGTTTTGTAGGATTAAATTATGTGGGTTGAGAGAAGGCTTTATTTTTATAAAGACGAATCTAAAGATCTTTATTAGAGGTCAAGAGAGGGGAATGCAGAGACTGTTGGGCTATGATGCTTTAACACCATGTCAGACCATGCACCTGTCTAGAAATTGACATCTCTGTTCTTATAAAAACAACTACCAAGTGAAATACTGGAAAACTCATTAAAAAATTAAGGTTTAATAGTAATAAAGCAAAAATGTTGATAGAATTTTGGCTTGCTACTCTGGTACTTTGAATTTAAATTTCAAGAGTGGAGGGGAGATTAATTCTATATATAATGCATTTTTGATTGAGCTTATAAATAAATAGATGATAAAGAAATTAAGCAAATTTTCTAAGGAAATAAAGACAAATTTTATCTGCAAGCGGAGACAGATGTGGATTGAAAGAAGGAATAGAAAATTATACCAATCTACTTTTGGTAGGAAAGCAAAGTTTTAACAAAATAGACTAGCTGTTTAAACTGATCATAGTAATCGTGTACTTGCCAAATTTCCTATTTCATTTTAAGCTGATATGATAAGTCTAGAGAGAAACTAAGTCCTCTTGACAGAATATAATTAAGAAAGACCTATTTTTGCAGGTGGGATTTTCATTCAGTGCTGTTGGCCAATAATTTATGAACATCAAAGAAAGAAGAAAGAAACCCGAATATATTGGTCATTCGTTGGGTACTGTGAATTATTTGATTCTTACAGCAACCACTAATTAATTTTTATTATCCCAATTTTCCCACATGAAGTTGAGGTTCAGACTTTATTTGTTTTACCCACCTCGATTGGGTGTTTATTGAACAAATAAATGGTGAGCACTGGTTTAGGCTCTGGGAATATCACAGTGACCAGGGTGGAAAAGTCACCACCCTTAGGAAACTTGTTTCCTGTCAGAGGAGGAAGAAAATATGTAAGTAAAGAAAAATACAAACAAACAAAAACAAAAACAAGTAAGCTTTATGCAATGAAGGATATTAAGAGAGAGTGATAGATTTCTTAGATGGGGCAGACTTCACAGCGGGAAGATCCAAGCGACGGTAAGAGCCAGCACAGTGGAGGTCGGAGGCACCTCAGGCAGAATCAAAGAGTCAGGGCAAAGCTCTAAAGCCCGTGCCAGGGAGCTGCATGAGCGTGGGAGAAAGTGAGAGAGTGGAGCAGCGTTGGAGTGAGGTAGACAGGTGACAGATCCTGACAGACTCTGAGCCAGTATTTTAATATAACCATGTTGAGAAACAATTGGAGGGTTTCCCGCAGAGGAATGAACAACATCTTGATCCATTTTTTTTTAATCCTCAACTACGCATATGTCCATTGATTTTAAAGAGAGAGGAATGGAGAGGGAGGCAGAGAGAGAGAGAGAGAGAAAGAGAGACATCGATCTGTTGCTTCCCATAAGAGCCCCAACCAGGGATTGAACCTGCAACCTTATGGTGCATGGGATGATGCTCCACCCAGCTGAGCCACATAGCCAGGGCTAATTTCTGTTTATACTGTGAGGTAAACCAACTGAGTAAAAGGAGAAATGGGGAGAGCAGAATCAGGAAAATAGTCTCTTTTTCTGATCTAATTTAGTAGTTGCAGTGGAGATGTTGAGGACAGATAGTGTGGCATTCAGGGAAAAAAAGAATAAAGACAAACCCTAGATTTTTGGCAAAACCCAAAGGACCATTTGCTAAGAGTAGAAGACTGACAGTTGGTTTATGGGTGGAAATCAAGACTTTATTCTTCATTTGCTAAATTGGAGTAGCCTGTTTATTAGACTAAAGAATGAGATGACAAGGATACACATGGCCAAATAAGTATGGATTTTGTGGTCAATATAGGATGTAAAATATTGAGTCATATTAATTTGAAGAATTTAAAATATCAAATATTATTTGAACCAGTGTATCTTCAAGTAAAATGCAATTCCAGTTTTAACTAATTTGCTTGTTTTTTCAATGTGATAAGATTTTCTTAATCAAAGAAAATATTATATGTTATAAAACAAAGATCAGCCCTGGCTGATGTGGCTCAGTGGATTGAGTGCCAGCCTGCAAATCAGAGGGTTGCCGGTTCAATTCCCAGTCAGGGCACAAACCTGGGCTGTGGGCCAGGTCCCCAGTAGGCGGAGCACAAGAGGCAACCAGACATTGACGTTTCTCTCCTCTTTCTCCCTCTCTTCCCCTCTCGAAAAATAAATAAATAAAATCTTTAAAAAATAAAAAAATGAATAAAATATGGTTTATAAAAAAGAACAAGGATTAATAAAGTTGTTCAAAAATGATACACAATTTAAACAAAAACATAAACATTTAGATGTGGGGAAATGGGTGAATGTATTTAAAAAGTACAAACTTCTAGTTATAAAATAAATGTCATGAGAATGTAATGTACAGCATGATTACTATAGTTAACAGGACTTTATTGTATATTTGAAAGTTGCTAAGAGAGTAGATCTTAATAGTACCTATCACAAGAAAAGAAACAAACAACTATACGAGATAATGAATGTGAACCAAACTTCCTGTGGTAATCATTATGCAATATAATTAAATTATTATGTTGCATACCTTTAACTAATATACCACTATATGTTAATAGCTCAATTATATCTCAATAAAACTAGAAAAAATAAAAATGTATTCTGCTTTAGAAAGTTATAGTACCCTAATTATAAAATGATAAAATACAAAATGAAGAAAATGGTCATAGACATGTTCGATTTAGCATCACTTAAATTCAATTAAACATACAGACTGTAGAGAATACATTAGTTTTATACCATAGAACATTTTTTAGTTAATATTGAAATATATAACTAAATTAATAGCTAATTATACTAATTACAATTGTGTATACATTAGTTAAATTTGCTCAAAAATCAGAAAGCATCTTAGTAATGCATTTTGGGGAGAGGAGGTAGAGGGTATAATGAACATTGGAAACCAGGATTATTAAATGTGTGCTCGGAGGAATGAGTTATGAAGTATTATCACTCATTTATTTTAAATCATATCTAAGATAGAATGTGATGTGCATTTTTAGAATGGCTGCATTTTATTATCCTTTAAGTTTTAAATATTAAATGAAAGCAAAATCATTGTGAAATGACATCCAGAAAAACTGGCCTTCACTGTGAAATAAATCTAATTTATAGCTAAGATTAAGGACATAATTTTAAAAAAGGCTTTTTTTTTTTACCACAGACAATTTTATAGGTTGTATGAAAATATTTTGAAAGGAAGATGTTCAGATAATGATCAAACCTATAGTGTCCTGACTATTATAATACTAAGAGCATTTTGTAGGACTTTGGAAACCTGTTTCTTCCCACTCCCCATCTCTCGGATAAAGTTTAAATAACTAACAGTATAGAAAACAGTACAGTATTTCACATATATTCTATGCTTGATTTACTCTTACTTTGAATATTTAAAACATCTTATAAAATATTTATTACTCAGAATTCTGTAATTCTCATAAACAAGTGTTGAGAAATCAACATAGAGTCAAGTTAAAAGTAGGCTTTAAAGGTCAGCTTTGAGGGAGTCATTTTTCCCTCCATGTGAACGAAACTCTCTCATTGGTATTCAGTAAAAGCCTGACCATAAATAAAAGTTGACCTCCACAGCAGTGGCCTTGGGAAAAAAACTACATGTGAACACAACATTTTCTATATTTTATGGTAGTTAGTAAATTATTAAGACAACATTATAATCTGTGTACAGGAAGATAGTCAGTTTGGGAAATCATGGGTGACTGAAGATAACTGTTAATACAAAACCAAGTGAGTAAAAATGGATTCATTGGTGAGCTTCAAAAATGAAGCCATAGAAAAGTCCAGAGGAAGTTGAAGGGGCTTAGAGTCTGAAGGGGCCAAATAGAAAACAGAGCCCTAAAGGCATGGCAGGTGGATGAGAGGAGGGAAACTTCTGGATCAACATTAGTACTCTTAGGAAGGTAGGATCTCTCCAAGGCCTCTGGTTGTAAAACCACTGTCATGGCCCCAGCTGAGGTACCTCCCCTGTGGGCAAAGCTACACATTTTCATTCCCACATAACCCCTCACTGCCTGGGAGTTTGTTGACACCCAAAAGCAGCCTGTGGGAGACTGAATGTGTTCCCTGCCCGTTTCTGATTCATAACTGTTTTAAAAAATTTTTGTGAACTGTTAACTGCCAAATTGGTTAATTACCCTGAATAATCAAGAATTAACTCTATTTACTACAGCAAATGTATAACAGACTAAAAAATATTTTTCTACCATGACTGAAGCAGAGAAGTCCACATTTAAGAGCCCAGCCTCCTCCATCTCTAACTGATGACTTCACATAACATTTAACAGTTTGAAAATTCCTTATATTCATACATTGACAAAGAAACTTTAATACCATGGAAAAATAGGCAATGGATACAAAGAGAAAAAGGACAAAAGCTAAAGAGAAAATGCTCTAAGATGTGTGAAAAAATTCTTAGCTTCATCCAAAATGAAAAATACAAATTTAATTTGTGTTTCCCCAATCAGATCTGCTAAAAATCCTAATCTTGAATAACAGTGTTGTCAAGGCTATGGGGAAACAGTCAGTCTCACATATATTAGTAGAATTTTAAACGACTATCATCACCACTTAGGCAAATTGGCAATATTTGTAAAAACTAACAAATTCACCTTGGCCAAGTGGGTCAGTGGTCTGGAGCATTGCGCAATGCACCAAAAGGTTCAGGTTCAGTTCCTGATCAGGGCGTGTACCTAGGTTATGGGTTTGATTCCCAGTCGGGGCACGTAGGGAGGCAACCAATTAATGTTTCTCACATCGATGTTTCTCTCTCTCTAAAATAAATAAATGTACCCTTGGGTAAGGATTAAAAGCAAAACAAAATAAAAATTCATGTATCTTTTGACCCATTCCATTTCTAAAGACATATCTTACAAATTTTATGTATGTTAATTGACATATATTCAAGTTTATACATTGTAGTACTATTTATATGAGCAAAATTTTGAAAGAATTCAAATGCCCGACAATAAAATATGTGACTTATAAAATGGAATATCATGCAACTGTACCCTCTCTAACTTTCGATACAGAAATACTTCAAGGACATAAGTGAAGAAAAGCAAAAAATAGGGTTTATGTTATTATTCTTTTTATTCACATAAGGTCAATAAAGATCTACATGCCTTATTTATTACATATGCATTAGAACATCTGGAAGAATACCCAAGAAACTAGACAGTTAAACCATTGAAGGCTCAGGAATGAGAACCATACAGGAAGAGGGATTCTAGTTTGGAGGGAGGTTATCATCATAAACCCTTATATTCGGTCTGGTTTTAAACCTAAAATGTATTTTTTAAAGAAAAAAGTAAATGGGCCCATTTTATCAACACCATAAGTTTGAAAATTCTTACCTCTTAAATTCATTTACAGAAATAAAATGAGGAATACTAAAATCTGATTTGTGTTATGTTTATGGAATTGTGTTAATTCTTAATGTTCCTCTAAAACTCAGATATAGTACCTAAATACGGTGAATGTCAGTATATATTGAATGGTTTATCAAGTTGAAATACAATCTGTTATCCCAATCCCAAATAAATTTTAAAAATATTTTTACCTTATTGTGTAAAATTTGATGCCTAGCCTTCTTCCATCTCATCCTCTAGGTCTCCACCTGCACGGTGTACCTTGCTTGGTTGGCTACGACCACTCCCTTCACGTACTTATTTATTTAAAAAAATAGTCTTCAGTCTCCTTTCAACTTTTGCCTCCTGCTGGCCTTTATACACTTCATAACCAGTTGGTATTTTTAAAATACACGTGGCCATGTAATTGCTCCTAAACACTTCACAGACCCTCCCATTACTTTTAGAATAACAGGAAAGGAATACTGAATGAATGACACTGTGGGACCAGTTTAGAGTGTCCCCAGGATGCAGGTTCAGTTTAGGAAGCTGTTCACATAGGATTACTTCTTTGACCCCTGATGACATAGAATATAACCATAGTTAAACAATTAGGCATTCAAAAACAAGCTGACTTTTTAGGTAGTAGCATTTTATGTTCTGAGTTTTAGTTCAATAATTTAAATACAGCCACACATGTTCCTTGATGGCCTTTCCCCTTCTTTTCCCCATTACCTGGACAAAGCCAAAGGAGAGAAGGGTAGAAGGTGAGAGAAGGGGGTGGGTGGGGCAGGAGGAAGTGGTGGTGGGAAAATGGAGACAACTGTACTTGAACAACAATAAAAAAATGAAAAAATAAATAAATACATGCACACAAACTTAGACAGAACATCGATAGGCCATGATTCTGTGTAACCTTGTCCCAGAGTGACCTCGTATTCATAGAGGAGTTCAAAGACCTGTAAGCTAGAATATGATGTATAATACCAATAATAATTGATATAAATAGAAAATGAGTAATCTTAAAATTCTGACACTATTTTGTTTTCCTTGACTAAGGAAATAAAAGGCTGTTTAATCTCTAGCCTCTTCATATGTCCATTGGAACCCTTCGTTTTCATTGGAAATAGTTTATGGTAAAACCTTGGGACACCACAATGACAATGCCTGTTGTAGACCTTTGACTTACAAGAAAGATAAAATCTAAAAGTTCAGAGAATGCATGAAAAGCCAGCCACAGCCCATTGCTAGAAAGACCAATTAGCAAACTGTTGAGCTATCCCATTTACACTTAAAAAAAGTTACTTGCTTATTTCTTTACCACTCTATTTCAACATTATTACAAGCCATTAGTGATCATTTATCAGATCTGTCAAAATCATTAAATCATGTTGCAATAAATCTTTTCCTTTTGAACCATCAAGAAATTGAAGAAAATTTCTAATGGCTTTTTCTATATTCCATTGTTATTACCAATGCTTACTATATGTGTAATTCAATATTTTATTGTTGATTTAACTTAAAGAGATGCACTGAATAAAATAATTTATTTAAAAAATAATGATGTCTAAAGTCCTGAACCTTAGGAATTCACTATTTTGCAGGTGACAGTGGAAGAAGTGTACATTCAAGAAGGAAACACCTTTCCCTTGGAAATCCCTTTTTGTTTGAGAACTGAAAAAAGTGCCCTCTCTCCACCCCCATTTACACATGGAGGTGTGGAATTTAAATATATTTTGACAAAGTGAAGAGAACTGTCTCTGTAATATATTGCTGTCAATGAGTTTTAAAACTATTTCCCTTGCAGGTTAAGAAGAAAGACCATGAGAGGAAATGACTAAATCCTCTGTATATCTTCATTGACAGCTGATAATTAGCATGAAGCTTAGCAATAATAATTAGTTCCCTCCTGAGAAAATTTCCGGATGAACTCTCAGTTGATGCATCTCAGTTTCGTCTTGTTTCTTTGTCCACTCCCTCCCCCAAGTAACACATGTTATTTTTAGAGGAGGAAGAACTCAAGATGAGCTCTCCCCTTTTTAAAACCAAGTCAGCACCGTCCATTATTTGCACTGTGTTTTCTGGAGATTACCTGAGATTCAAGTTTCTTTTGTCCTCTTCTTCCTGTATGTTTTCTGACTCTTTAAGTAGGCAGCTTGAAGCAGTGTGAAGGGATAAAGTTAACCATTGCTTGGTAAATATGCCAAGTCTATGGACTATAATTTAGAAGGAAGATCAGTAATAGTATTACTTAAAATGCTGGCTCAAAAATTAAAAAGAGAAAAACAATTGAGGAGAAGCTTTCTGCTTGAGTTTCATTTGGCTTTAGTAGGCACCAAAAATCTTTCTATGTTGAATCTCTATGGCAAATTAACTAAAAACATTTTAATTTTCTCAGAAGTAAGATGTATGGAAATGTCATGAACTGATAAATCAAAGCAACATGAAAAATTCTGTAGTTAAATTTGGGACAGTTTATAAAGAAGGAGTAAAAGGCAATAAAAAGTAAAGTTGATATTAACTTGAATTTTCCTGTTGATGATATTGCTGTTGAATTATTTTGAACTATAAGAAGCTCAACTATAGCATATTGGGAACACTTTTATTTATCTTGCTATTTATATTAAGCTATGCAAAGTACATTTGATTTCAGACACAATCCCTTAGTGGATTTTTCTTAGTTGCTTAGGTAGGGAGTTTTATGTACAATAGGTTATGGAGTCATTGTTAATAAGGAACAAGCTTTAGTAAATCAGATCTTTTTTGCTTTTTGACCCTGGGGATCAGACCTGGGGATGACATAATTTTATTTTTAATAGAGTAATACATGTTCGCTGGGAAATGTTGATAATATTTTCACATTCATTTCTTTGTATATTTAATTAAGTGAATTCCTTTTATGCAAATTAGTTTTTGTCTGTCTTCTATTGTGATGTCTCTGTATAGGACCGAGGTAATTGTTTTTCTTCTTACTTTATAATGTGTTTTCCAACATTTTGAAAGAGCAATAATATTTCCCTATTTCTGATATCAGTACTTTTAAAGTTTTTTTCTAATAATAATTATGTTTCTACTTTTAAACTTTAGAATTACTTGATTTATTAAACTTCGCTTTTTATTTTATTAATTGCTTTTATGTTTTCAATGCTTTTTAAAACTAAAGCACACTACGATTTCTATATATTTTATAAGTATGGGATAAATGGTTGTCTCTCCATCTCAAAAGAGAACAGAAATGGAAGTATTCTCTGGGTAGAAAGTAAGGTTGATTCTTCAATTGCGAGTGCCCTTAACAGTTCATTTATTATCAGGAAGGATGGTTGAAGATCGAACTAATAATCAAAACCCAAATTTTCATTTGTGGCAGTTGTTTGTTTCTGTTAATAAGATTATAGTGAACATCTGTAAATAGCAGGTCAACTAATTCAGCCTACTGGAAGTACAGATTGTAATGATTTGTTCCTATAAATGTATTCATGAGTTAAGACAGACTGGATAAGTTTACCTATGTGATTGATACATGTTTCACGATGACAGCCCTGACACCCTAAATTATAGGGACCATGTATGTTATTTACCACATGGCTTCCACATTTAACCACATATAGGTAATTGATCTCAAAACATCCAATCTAAAGGAAGCCAACAATTTATGAATCTGTGAACAGTGGCTAAGCCAGTTATGTTCTCTTCCTTGAGAATTTTGAATTGAAAGATTCAAAAGCTATTGTCATGCAGTGGTGGGGTAGATGATGGAAGGTCATATAATTGGGGGCTATGTAGACCTATTTGTCCATGAGCAAACTAATGAATAAATTCTTTAGAATCAGTAGAGTGAAGCAGTGGCATTAAAAAAAGGCAAGAAGCAAAGATGCACCACCTCGTAAGAGATAAATTACCTTGTGCTTCTGTTGATTTCCTGGTTACCATGAGGCCTGGTTTTCTATGCCTAGATTTACATTACTCCGATTTAATTAATCTTTGTTCATTGCAATCATTAATGTCCTGACTAGTATAGCCACCAATGGCCATAAAGTCATTTTTGGTAGATTGCACTTTGATATGAATTCTGTTGGCTTGTATTGAGTGACGTAATTATAAGCAGAAGTATGGCACTTGATAACTTATTTTTTAGTAATTTTAAGTGATATTATATATATTCATTTATATATGTAAATATATATTTATGTATGTATAAAATGAGGAATTAGTATTATGTAATTACAGAGGTTGAGAAGCCCCACAATCTGTTGTCTATAAGAGAGCGAGGAAAGCGGGTACTGAAGTTCAGTCTGAGTTTAAGGCCTACGAACCAGGGGAGCTGATGATGTGAGTCTGTCAGTCTAAAGGCAGGATAAGACTGATGTTCCAATTGGTGAGGCAGAAAAAAAAAAAGGAGTGAATTCTCCCTTCCTCCACCTTTTGTTCTACGTAGACCTTCAACACATTGGATGATGCCCACCCACATTGGGGAGGGCAACCTGCTTTAGTGAGTCCCCCTATTCAAATGCTAGTGTACCACCCAGAAAAACTCTCACAGGTACACTTAGAAATAATGTTTAGCCAAATATCTGGGCAACCTTGATCTAGACAAGTTGACACATAAAATTAACTATCATACCAGGCAATGCTCCTAAGCAACTGATAGAGTTTTTCTTTTATATTATAGTGACTTTGAATTTTAGGAAACCTGGGTTTGATTTTGGTATTCACCTCAACAATGTATAGGATATTAAAGAATGACTTTCAGTTAATAAAATTTATTCTGTCCTGGCTGGTGGATTGAGTGCTGGCCTGCAAACCAAAGGGTTGCTGGTTTAATTCCCAGTCAGGGCATGTGCCTGGGTTGTGGGCCAGGTCCCCAGTAGGGGGCGTGCAAGAGGCAACGACACATTGATGTTTCTCTCCCTTCTCCTCTCTCTAAAAATAAATAAATACAGTGTTTAAAAAAAATTTATTCCACCTTTCTCATCTGTCTTGTTTTTCTTCCCATCATCTTCAAAAACCTAGCAATATGTTTGTTCAATAGAATATATTTGTGTAAGTCATTATATATCTTTTGTAGGCAAGTTTAATAAATAAATAAAAATAGAAAATGAAATTAATGTTGAAGCATAAATATGTACAACCTTTAAGATTTTTTTCTTTTATAGAATGCCTCTGTGTTCATTATTCCAGATATATGTCTAAAGCACACGTTTCCTCATAAAGACTACTTTTAACCTTTCCAGACTTAAAGTCAAGGATATTGGAGAATCATAGACAGCAACAGCATTTTGTGTCCTAGAGAAAATTGAGAATCACAATTAATGATTTATACCTGTGGAAATGAACAAGAAATATATGCCATTGCACTGATGTGTTTAATTGGTACTTGATTCCGAAAGAATATGTCTGCTGACAAGCCTGAATCTCTTAGGGAGCAGTCACTGGCGCTGTTCTATTGTATGGTGATGGTCAAAGGAAGGGCTACAGAAGCTCTGGGTGCACTTTTCTTATGTTATGAAAATGTTTAAAAAAACTGCAGTCTATTTATTGGGTCTTATGAGATTAAAAAATGACTTTAAGAATTATTCTAGTACGTGTTTTCATAAGTAAAATGAAATTTCTTGACTTATTGACTAAGGCACAGACAGACACGGTATTCAGCTTTATATATCTAAACATATTTTTGCCAGCAGTTTTATCTTAGGCAATGTGAATAAACCAAAACAAGTAAGCTCTAAAATTTCTTATAACTTAAAAAAGTATTATCTGACTCTATGTAATTTAAATACATGGAAGTCATGAGTGAATATTTTAACTACTTCCCTTTAGCAAGCTGAAATATGGGAAGTATGATATTTAGACTTGTTCATTGACCACTCCTCCTGTTTGTAAAAGTTTCAAAAGCACAGGTTCAACACTGTACTTTGAAAGACTGTAAAACACTATGTGTTGGATTTGTTGATATTTTTACAATTTTTTATCACCTTCCGTATCAGAAATGCAGTTTAGTCAAAGAATTAAGAATTTTGAATGTGGAAGGTTGATTAACATGTGAGGAAAACTATCGAAAGGTGTTAAGCAGTTATTCAGCTCCCTCGGGTAATGAATGGAAAAGTTAAGACTAGAATTTTGCTCTCCAGATTCTCAGTCTACAGGACTTTCTGTTATGATATGCACATCTGTTGAACTTTAATTCTCATGCGGATTGTGTGTGGTGGGGGCAGGTAATTTGAGTGATTTATCATTGTAATGGTGATGTCTGTGAAATAGTCGTTTAATCTCCAGGCACATGAGTTTCTCCATTGGTAAAATAAAACACAATGGTAATTTAACCTGTTACACTGTGGTTATTTACTTTTGTGGAAAAAATGATAAATGTAAAGGCCATAAGAAATGAACACTTAAAAATTTGCCTTTGTTGAATGCAAACTCAGTTTTCTACTTCTTTTTTTTTTCTTTTCTTTTCTTTTTTTTTTTTTGCAGTTTCTAAGCTATGTCTCCATAGGAACATGAATGCATCTTTCTAATCTCATGGGACAGACTTGGCCATAGAGATGGGAAGATGGGTCAGAATAAAAGTTAACATGTTATAATAAAATAAGATTGACAAGTCAGTAATTAGTCTCTATTACTGACAAGGAAATAGCAACTACCACCTTTAGATTATAAGAATTACAGTAAGTGTAACAGAAATCGGCAAGTCAAAAAAACAAGTAAAAGTCGATGTCTGTCTGTCTCTCTCCCTCCCTCTATGTATAGTTGATGTCTGTCTGTCCATCTCTCTCCCTCCCTCTATGTATGTGGAGGTAATGGAGTCCTAATGACCTCACTGGAAATAGGCAAGGTCATCCCTAAATGGAATTCATTCATGGGCTGCCTCCTTTGCTGATTGGGCTTCCCCTCATTCCAATTCAGGCTTTTTTAATATGGGCATGGACTACTCCACTATAGCAACATTTTAGGATAGAATCCTCATATTTGATTCATTTAATGACTTTCTCTGTTTTCTAGCAAACTTATTTCCTAAGCTCTGTACTTTAATATGTTTGGTAACTGTAGAGTTTAGAAACCTGTTGATTCCAGATAATGTGTAACCATTCTTTGATCAGTAGCATCCTTACAGATAATGATTCTACGGTGCATAAAACTTGGAGAACTTTAGCAACCTTTTGGGATAACTGGAGAACTTTTCTTTGGAAAAGAAACCATTTAGCAGTCCTGTTGTAAAACCAGAAATGATTATATGTAAAGAAAAGGAATAATGTCAGTGGATAGCTTTGATCTATATTTTTGTTATGGGATTGGATCCCTAAAATGTATGTCTTGCTACTTGTGACTGCCTAGTAAGGAAGGAAAAAATTATGATTCTACTTTGATGAATTTGTGTCAGAATTCGAGAACATCTAAATCTCTCAAATTTCAGTTTTATTTCTCCCTAAATAAAACTCCTGATTATTCTTTTCATCTCTTCCTAAAATCTTGTTCTCAGATTCTTTATGAGATGAATAGTCAGATGGCTCAGTATCACAAGTTTTACATTTATGAGGGATACTTTGATTTTAGCAATATTGCTTATTTTTAATTAAAGATTAAAAGTTAACACTGCTCCATAATATTTGGGGATCCGCATAGTAGAGATATATAAAGTGAATACACTCTTAATAGAAGGGAAAGATACTTCCTCTCTTTTTTTTCCCAGAAACAGACAGTTAAGATTGGGAAGAACGCTATAGATTTGTCACATTTCATATCATTCTCTGGATCTTAGTGTTCTGGTTATCAATATCCCACATTCTCTATCAGATGCATTATGCATTGGCCTTTGGAAAATGAAGTTATCTTCCAACTTATTAATATTTCCATAGATGCCCTCTTCGGGAAGTCTTCAGCATGGAAGGTCTAGTATTGGGAGCCATGTCCTCTATCATCACAAAGGCTCTTTTGTACATCATTTACCAGTCATAAGTACTGAACTGCTACATGCAGTTGAATACCTTCAACAAACAGACAGACAAACGTACACACATAACATGTTTGCCAGATTCCAGCTTTCTAAAATTAAATGTACATTAGTCAAAACAAATAATTTATAATTTCTGATATAAAGATGACTGCATAAACACTAGCCAAAACACATTGGTAGAAAGTAGACCCCCACCAATTTTATTGGTCATCCCCACTGTCCTGAATGCGACCATGTGTTACCTTATTGTATTAACATCCCTGATAATTTCCAGACTTGAACAATTTGATTTTGGACGTGATTTTGAAAACCAATTTCAAGTGGAAACATTCTTTCTGAATTTGTGTTCACCTGGAATTAAATGGAAATAGTTATTGTAGATTTTGGATTTTTATTACAAATCAAGAAATAAATATAAAAATCATAATAAAATGACTTTTCCATATGACACTGTACTTTAAAGGTTGCAAAGGATATTTTTTTCTGTACTTAAAAGCATAGGATATATATCTTAACTCAAAGTTTTTAGATTCATAAATTATAAAAGATTTTAATTTATGCAAATTAAAATGTATTCCCAGTGTGTTACTATCAGTATTTAACTAATTATTAATAAAAAGGGGGGCAAGGGAGCTAGACATTGAGTTTCATAAACTCAGGAGCATAAGCCAGTTTGCTTAACCAGGAAGTTAAAGCTTTCTGCCCCAGGGGATCATACCATTGCTCCTGACAAGGGCATTAACACTCCTCCTTCCCCCTCCTGTATGGGATTGCTGGAGGTCACAGAGGACAGTACTGGACCATAGAGGCCTGTTAGTCTAACTATGGGTGTGGACCCATCTGAAGACTGCTAAACCCTGGGAAATTGGCCATTTTGAAAAAGCACATGATCCATCTCAAGCCCAAATTAATATAATCCCAGGAAAACAAAGGAGTGTGCGCTCTCTCTCTCTCTCATGCTCCCCCACCCCTTGCTTGAGACCTGCACTCATACTGTGTACTGTCACATCCTCTCTCCATAGCCATGGGGCTCTGGCAGCCACGTGGCCCATGGTCACACAGATTCCACACCAGGCTCCAGGAGGGAGCCTGAATACCGCGGCACAGCGATGGGCTGCAGCTGGGAATACAGCCTAAGGTAGCCAGATACTGACTGGACTGGACTTTAATATGGAGCAAGAATTCTGGACACTGGCTTTTCTCCTGGCCTTGCTGAGGGCACACACAGCTGGGCTTTTTCCATGGTGGGACAAATGGAGATGGGACATTGGGAAGTGCAGAGACTAACTCCCTTAATCATCAATAAAGTTTACCACAAAGCCCCACCCTCCTGTCCTGGTCTCAGGAAATTCTTTTCCTTGTGGCACCACAAGAACTCATCTTCCATAGATAGCAGATTATATTTTGGTTTTTACATAATGCGCAAATATTTTTTAAATTTTTTTCAGTTTTGAGATATGGTTGATATACAACATTGTTTAAATGCATATATTATGAAAGGACTACCACAGTTTAGTTGTCCATCCATCACCTTATATAGAATTTTTTCCTTGTGATGAGAACTTTTCAGACCTTTTCTCTTAGCAATTTTCAAATATACAATACAGTATTGTTAATGCACAGTACAGTATTTTTAATCTTTTGAGTAATAAATTTAAAAGCCTTTATATTTCTGATAAAGTGAGTGTTAACTACACAGTTTCACTAAGTATAAAAATAGAGCCATGAGACAAATATTAAAAGTTGTTTTTGTTTTTTCTCGTGTTTAGCATTCATTTCCTTTTGCATTTCAGAGCTCTTGGACTTAAACAGAACATCAATCTTCCATAGCCCTTTTGGATTTCTGGATCTCCATACAATGCTTCTAGATGAATATCAAGAGAGACTCTTCGTGGGAGGCAAGGATCTTGTGTATTCCCTCAGCTTGGAACAAATCAGCAATGGCTACAGAGAGGTATGAAAATATCAAACTACATTTCAAGAGGGAAAGAAAAGGGATGAGGGAGATATCTCCTTGCATGGGGGTTATTTGGGTGATTTTTTATTACCTAAATGATGCTTTTATTGAAAAAATTAAGTAATCATTAAAATGAAATCATCTTGAGGAAAGTTTATAAATTGAGACTATATAACACTGAACTTTCTAGCACTGATCTCTGTATTCCCAGAAGACCTCTGATAGGTGCATTTGACATTGCTTTTGTGTGATGTCCCTTGTCACCACATTCATTGTCCTGAGACTTGGAATTGGAACATGCTGATTTACCAGCAGTCCCTGTAGGCTCTATTATGCCTTAAATCCCAGCCTGAAGAAATATGGATATATGATCTCAATACAAATAAATCATGTACTTCTGTTGGCTAATATCACTAACTCAGGTGGGTAGTCCTTAAATTAGGTGGATTAAAGTATACATTAAAATAGGTAAGGACCCAATATTTTTGAGAAAAGATTAGCTATAGTAAGAAAAAGAGTTTCTATAGTCTATGCCTATGCAGAGTTAAAATGAGCTGTTTTTTTCAGGCCCATATTAACCTTACATAAAACATGTAGAAATATTTAGACCATAGTATTTTTTGGCATAAATGTATGTATTACACAACATATTTTCTTTATAATTTACTTATTTTTATGTTGTCAAAATGATTGATATCCATATTTCTAAGTCATTGAAAAGCAGTTTATGATGAAAAACATCATTCCTTCATCCCTTCCAAGTCCTTACCCTTACAGGAAATCATTTAAAATCCATTTGTTGTTTCTTATGGCACTTACCCACATATTCCTAAGCGAAATTTGTGTACTGTGCTTTCTTGGTACCATTGTTTTCAGACACTCTCTGTTGATTTTCTGCTAAGGAAGATGAGTTTTCTTTTCCTGCAGTACCTCTAGCAAGGCTCTATTACCAGGCACCACTTCACCATCAACTCCCCAGTCAGCAGCCCCGCATCTCGATACAGCTATACTGCAGTTTTTAGTTAAGCAATAATTATTTATATTATTATAACTAGGAAAATAGATCACACTTCTTTCTTTATCTTTTTTTTGCAATTTTCTTATTTTTCCTGGGATTAAATATTATCTCATTTTTATTTGTTTAGACTTTTATATTACTTTCACTAATTTTTTACCAAACTCTCTACCAGATTTCTTATACTCCTCTCAATATGGTAAAAAAAAAAAACCCATCAATTTCCATCAGTTCCAAGTTTCTGGTTTTTAATTAGAGATATCCTTGCTGATTTTCTTTTCAACCTGGACCTTAACGTCACCATTGTCCTTGTGCATCCCCCCGATCTCCAACTTGTACGTAACCCATGTCTTCTTTTTGGGCTTTATTCTGACATTTTACTGAACGCACCTTCTACCACCTTATCGAAAAAAGATCCAAAGTAAAATTTTGAGTTTTCTATGTTACAAAATAATATTCCAACTTCATACGTAATTGTTAGATATAAAATTCTAGAATAAAAATAAAAATCTTCAGAGTTTTGAGACTATTGCTTCACTGCATTTAAATTTTCAGTACAGCAGCTGAGAAGTCTAATTTTAGAATTTCCTGTATGACCTCTTTCTTGCCGCCCTATCCCTCTAATGCTGACCTTCTGAGCCTCTGTTTTTGAAATTTCTCTTCAATTTTACCTTTTTTCATCCACTGTGCTGGGATGAAAATGGACCTGCTCAGGGGGATCCCTGTGGCCTTCTGCTCTGGAAAGCAGTCATTATTACTTTGATATATTTTCTTCTTTTCCTTTTCTTCTTAGCTTTCTTTCTAGGACTTCTGTAAGTCAGATGGACTTACATTTACATTTTTTCAATTATAGTTTACAATTATTTTTTTTACATTTTTTCAATTATAGTTTACAATTAATATTACTTTGTATTGGTTCCAAGTGTACAGCATAGTCAGATTTTTCTTTTCTCAATTATCTGGCCTTACTGTTTATCATATAGACTTTGAACCATTTCTTCTTATTCTCAGAGGGACCCTAGCTGCCAATTTCTGAGAATTTTTGAAAGTTCCTTCATGAATCAGCTTGCTTAATGGCTCCCTTCACCTTCCAGGCATTTAGATGTTAGCTTTTCAGTGTTCAAAACCAGTCAACACTTGTCTACTCGTGGTTGAATTTACAAAATGTCACTGGTATTTCTTTGGCAACTCTATTTAACTTCTATTTGTCCTTTTGGGATTATGTCTCTTTACTTTTGTTTTAGTAGTCACAGGATGCAGTGGAAGCACATACTGTCTTTCTCTCTGACTCCTTTTTTCTATCTTTAATTTTGTTTTCTCTGTAGTTCTCAAAAGAGTGGATAGATCTCTCTCTTTTTCTCTACAGACAGCACACACACACAAGTCCTCACTTAATACCATCAGTAGGTTCTTGAAACTGTGGAGAAAAGACATACAATGAAACCAGTTTTACCACAGGCTAATTGTTGTAAATAAGAGTTAAGTTCCTATGGCATCTCATCAACGTTATAATGAAATGGTATAATCTGAGGACCTGCTGTGTGCATGTGTGTAAGCACACCTAGAAGTTTTATACCAAGGGACCTGGCTCCCAGAAGATTAGGAATCTGCATTAAGGGAGTAGCTCATGCATATGTCGTATATACACACATATACACACACATCTCTAAAACCATCGATGACCTTCTTCCGGTCAAATTTAGGGCTTTTTTCTTTCCTTCATTGAATGGTCTTTTTCCCGGTAACTGTAGTATTCACCATATGGCTTTCTTCTTTTTCTCCCAGACCATCTACACACGCTGATTTTGTTTGAAGGACTATCTAAGCTAAGTGTCATAAATATGGCGGCCATAGAATAACCTTTGTTATGGACCTAACTGTGTCTCCTCAAATTCCTATGTTTAAGCCCTGGCTCCCAGTATCACAAAGAATGACTGTATTTGGATATAGGGCCTTTAAAGATGTGAACAAGTTCCGATGAGCCTGTTAGTGTAGGCCCTAATCCAAGCTGACTGATGTCCTTATTAAGAGAGGAAATTTTGGCACACAAGGAGCCATCAGGGATGTACAGCCACAAAGGAAGTGCCATTTGAGAACACAGAAGGCAGCCATTTGCAAGTTAAGAAGCGAGGCTTCAGAAAAAACCAGTCCTGCTGACACCTTGATCTTGGACTTCCAAACTTGGGAACAAAATAAATTATGTTCTTTAAACCACCAAGAAGCCACCCAGTCTGTGGTAATGTTATGACAGCTCTAGCAAACTAATACAGTCCCCATGTGAAAATTTTGAGTATGTGAATATAGAAAGATCCTTCAAGGGATCTGACACCCAGAAGATTAAGAATCTGCATTGAGGAAGTAGTTCTTAATAAGTTGTCCTTGGATCAGGCACATGTAACTTGCAGAGTAGGTACCTGGAATCCACCTGTATAACAAGCTTTCAAGAAGAGTGTATGTTCACAAAATCTCTTAACAATTTTCCTGAGCTGTGTTTTCCTATGTGGAATGTAAACCAAGAGATAGCAGCTTTCACTCTAATGTGATCCCCCTTCAGAGTGGAGGAAATTGAATCGACTGCTTATTCTCTTTTATTGTTCTGGCCTAATTGTACCTTCAGGCCTTTCCTGCTGGAAAGACTGGCTTTTATGGAGGAAATGACCTGTGAAAACTATATAAGGGTATGAGACCTGAAGAGTGACAAGGCTTTATGAACTGCGTCTTAGGGAGCTAAATAAAATAGTGTGGCCATTGAAGCTCCCGGGTGCCATCCAGCAAGGATGAAGCCACGCAGATTATTAAACTGAATAACTTGCTTGCACTCAAGGGTAAATCCTCAGTTTGTGGGGCCTGAAGTGTATACAATTTGGTGGGCTTTTTCAGGAAATATAATTAATTCAAATTTATAAATTCCAAAATTGCTAAGGCCCCTCCCAGAGCCGTGAAAGAGTAGGAGCCAGTCAGGGGTCCTGAGGCTTAAGCTTCGCAACTATAAAATAAACTATAAAATATTTATAGTGTAATGGAGAAGAGATATATAAATGTCATATACATATAAATGTCATGTACATATATGTGTCATATATACATATATATATTTCATAAATAGCATGTAACTCAGTTAAGGTCCAAATAAAATGCTAAGAAAGTATACAAAAGCTGGGAATTGGGATATCCTGGAGGAAATGTAATTTAAGTTGGATTTTGAATAATAGTTGGACTTTTGATTCCGGCATATTGGTAGTGGGAATAGAGTGAGTAGCGGGGAGAAGGACAGACGTTTTGGGGCCATTTGAAATAATGACGGACCTCCTTGGCTGAAGTAAATAGGCAAAGTGAGGACATGCAGGTGGGAACAGGGCACAGAGTGGGAGTTAAGGATGAAAATGCGGTTGCCACCAGATCCTGAAGACTAATGACTGCTGCGTCCTTTGAAACTAATCTTCCAGGCAACGCAGGAACCAGTGGGAGATTCTGAACATGTGCATAATTAGAATTGTCGCTTCGTGTGATTGTTTTAGTGGCAGCATGTTGGATAAAAAAAGGAAGAGAACAGATCGAGGAAGCCAGGCAGCAGTTAGCAGTTAAAGTAGGTCCATCTCTCTTAGCAGACTTTGCTCTTCCCACTGCTTCATGTTATTGAAAACCAGATTATGGCTTTGGTGTGAACCTCATGTCTCCCAAATGGGCCCTCAGTGTACCCTTAGTTCTGCCTTTTGTTATGAGGTGTGTCTTTCCTTTTGTTTCTTACTCACTTTCCACGACTACAGTTTATCGTAGTAATGGTTAAGAAACTGGTGGGGCAGTTAGATGTTGGTGGTAATGGTTGACAAAATCACTGACTAGTAGGAAAAACTCTATCCTTCTTGTTTACTTATGACAAAGGTTGAGAGCCCAGGATATTCTATTGGATTGGCCAAAAAGTCCTTTGTGGCTTTTCCATAAAGCAAAAGACACATTTTTAACTTTTCAACAATAACTTTACTGATTTAGATATTTTGACCATGTCGGTTATCTCTTGCTATTGGCTTCAGTGGGTAGAGACCAGGGGTGCTGCAAAACATCTTCCAGTGCAGAAGACAGCCCCACAGCAAAGAATTGTTTGGTCAAAATGTCAGTAGTACTGAGAAACTTCGCAAACCACTTTTGACACATTTGATAAATCACTGTACCTTCTCCATACACTGCACGAATCTTATTTCTTTTTTTTGCAATTCAGTTGTGTTTTTACCTTTCTTGAAGTAATAAAGCATTAAGAGAAATGTTGCATCTTCTCTTCCATCTTTAATTTTAAAATGAGTGCACAAAAAATTTGCCAATTTTGATGTGTTTTTTTTTTAAATGCACATTGATATGACAGCTGTCACAATACAGTCTAACAAAATTGTTTCAAATGAAGTTAAAGACAACTAAGTACTACTGGAACCATTGCATAGAAAAAAATGTAACAGACTTTTTGTCCAACCCAGTAGTATTCAACCACCGGTAAGACATTAGCTTGTCTGTGTTCTGTCTATATAGCCTCTTGTAATCTGTGCATATTTGAAAATTACAAAGGCTTTCTAAAAAAGCCTTATTTTATGGGACTTTACAGAATATTCCATGTTTAGTAATGAACTGTTTAAAACAATTTTCACCCATACTTTTTAACTCTTCCTAAATTTCAGCTTTTTTCCCTACAATTATTCTCACCACAATTATTTTAAGCTAAAATTACACTACTTAATTTGGATACCTGAAGATAGAGCTCTGTTAAACACACATTTGTAAAAATATTTTTATTTTCTCATTTATTGAACTTGATTGCATCAAGGGTAAAAAAATATATTTTAGAATTTAATTTTTTATTGAGTGGGAGAAAGGCATTAAACTATAATTTGTATATAAATAGCAGATGGTATTTCATATTAACGATAGCAATTGAGTAAATTTCATCCATTAAAAAGGGCATGTGGTGGACCAATAATATTTGTGTAGTTATAATATTTTTTTAATTGAAATGCTTTGGAGTATAAGCATTTCAAGTACAAATTGTGCCTATAATCCAAAAAATTATAATTCTGACATATAAACCACTTGAATAATGACAGTCATTATGTTAAGTATAAAAGCATAAACACTAAAAGGATAATATGTGTCAAGTTAAAGACTACCAATTATAAACCATTAGGACTCTTAATGTGTTCTATTTAAAATATATTCTTTGCAAGCAACACTCTGTGGCAGATGATCAAAACTGTCTGACACAATTTTTTAAAAAGATTTTATTTATTTCTTTTTAGACAGAGGGGAAGGGAGGGAGAAAGAGAGGGAGAGAAACATAGTGTGTGGTTGCCTCTTGCGGATCCCCCTACTGGGGACCTGGTCCACGCCCCAGACATGTGCCCTGAGTGGGAATTGAACTGGCAACCCTTTGGTTGGCAGGTCGGTGCTCAATCCACTGAGCCACACCAACCAGGGCTGTCTGACAAAATTTGAGCTTGCTGTAGCAACAAAGTCTAACCTATTCAGGTGCCCTCTCCTCTGTGAAACAAGCCACTATATAGACTTAGGCAGTGTAAAAAAATAAATAAATAAAATATATTCTCTCAATTTTAATGGTACTGATAGGACATAATTAATACATACCTTGATGGACACTGGTACTGTATACTCATATGTAAAATATACAAAGAAAAACTAAAATATAAACATACATTTTTATTAGAATAATAGAATTAGGAAGAGAATATTCAATAATAGTATTTTAGTCACTTAAATGTATTTCATGAAAAGAGATATTTCATGAAAAGAGACTTATATTAACTGAATGATTGTGTTATTTTATTTGCTCAGTCCCTCCACCCCCCATCCAGCCTAATTTTATTATTTTAAATATAAAGAGAAATCATCTTTGTTTAGACAGTAAAATTATTTTTTTTATTCATTTGTTCTTGCTCTACTGAACTCTGTATGTCATAACTACTTGTAACAGTAAGTTAAATCATTCATCCCAGTATAATTATGAGACTTAATAGAAAGTGCAGAAAAAAATTATTTTGTAATTTAATTTTTATTTTATTTTATTTTTATCCTTCGAGATATGCAGGATAGTGAATGGGCTTTTAATATGCACTGAGTCAATTAAATTATTTTGTAGGGGTATTGTGATGAAATGATGTATATTTAACCTTTTGCTTTTTGTACCTTTTTGGTGCAAAGTATTTAGAAATATAATTACACCCTGTTGTTTAATTGCCTTTAAAAATGTTTTGTGCAGAACAGATATGTTAATTTTATGGGTTTTGTTGATGCTAAGCTCTGAAGCAGAACCAAAGACATCCTGACTGCCAAAAAAGAAAAAAAATGAAGAAAACCATTTTCCTTGTTATCTTTCCTTACTAATATTTGTACGTGCTGACTTTAAAATAATTTTCTCTTTCCAGTGAGGTCTTGCTCTCTCATTTTTTCCTCACCTGAGTGAATATTTGGATGCAATCCTAAGCCTGTTAAATTTTCTTTTAAACAAACCACATTAACCTTGGCCAGATAGCTAAGTTGGTTAGAGCATTGTCTTGATACTCTAAGGTTGTGGGTCCAATCTTTGGTCAGAACACGTACGAGAATCAACCAATGAATGAATAAGTCGATGTCTCTCTCTCTCTCTCTCTCTCCCTCTCCCGCCCTCTCTCCCTTTTCTCTCTTTCACATTCTCTTTCTCTAAAATCAATCAATAAAAATTAAAACAAACCAAACTTATACAACAAGAGAAACAAAACTTGAGTAAATCTATAATTACATTGTTCCTTTGGAGAGTTCTAAAATGTGTGGGACTTTATAGTGGTGAGTGTTCATAGTTTAATCTTCTATCTCTCTAGCTTTCATCTACCCAAAGTTATTAGGTTAAGGTACTTTTGTCTGTCCTCAGCAATGCTACTGTTACAGAAAAAATGAAGCGACCAGACACTGAGGGGTTAGGAGCACGATCTTTATTTATGTGCACGGACCCAGAGGAGACAAACTCCAAATTCTGAGCCCAGAACAATAGACCCGCATTCCTTTTATGCTGGGCTAAGTGGGGTAGGAGTCTTGGGAGGCGTGGTATAGATTTGGCGCGAAAAGGGTTTATAGAGGTGAAAGAGAAGCATTTACATTATAAGTCAGGGTAATTAGCATTTCATCTTTGGTATCAGTCTTGACTTCCTCTACCGTATCAGGTTTGATTCTCTCTACACTACCAGTGTTTCAAAGCATAAATTATTGCTACAATCCTATAGGATTTTCTTCCTGATTAAACTGGAAATTACTTTTCTCATTCCTTTGATACTGATTATAGCATTTCATGTCAATGAATCTTATTTCTCAAACTTTACTGTAATCTCCTTTAATGAACTGACTTTTTAAAGAATACGATAAAGATATGTTGATTAATACAAGTTAATCAATAAACATTGAATAAGCATTGACTATAAGCATTTATGGTATTGTGTGGGGAGGCATTGGTAAGGATGCAGAAGTAAGTCACTGCCTTACTCTCTGTAATTTATAGTCTAATAAAAGAGCTAAAGTTAAGTACACAAATCACCATAGCCCTAGGTAAAGTACGAAAAACAATATAGAGTCAAAGGAAGTAAAAATACTATCTATGAAAAAGTTATTGGGAAAGGTTTCATTGTGAAACACTCTGTAAAATGTGCCTGAAAGAATAACTTTGTTATTCCCAGAGGTCATCTGTTAGGTTTGCTGCTAGAAACAACACATCCTGACAATCCTAGAAAAGCCGTTTATTTCTTCACCGTTATGTCACACATTAGCCTTCCTTTCTGTCAAGAACTGTGAAGCATTCGAGATTTTCTCTCTATCAAGACAAGTTAGCCTGTCACAGTTTTACAGATGCTGGCAGAAAACAGGAGACTCCTGGGTCAGAGACAAAGGACTTTATTACTCACAGCACAGCCGAAGGCACAAGCCTTTTGTCCCCAGTCAAGTCCCAGAGGGCATGAGGCCTAGCAGCCTAGTGAGATGCTGAGATGCTTCACGTACACTGAATATGTGTTACACGTAATTAACCAACTTCAAGCTTAGAAATTCCCAGTCTTAGAAGGGGGCTGCTAGCAAACATGTCCAACCTGTGCCCAGAGGGAGGCATTATCTTTATTGTCCTGGTCAGGAAACAAATCTTCCATCTGCCCTGGAAGGAGATTCTATCTTTAGTTCCTAAGGCTGTTTGAAAAGATAGTGTGGAACAAAAGTAGGTATGTAGAAATGCTATAGAGAATGGTCCTCAAACAGTCTGTTTACATAGTCCTGGAAATAACCGTTAAGAAGCAGTGATTTAGGAGAATATATGACTATGTTTTGAGGTTTGTTTTTGTTGGCCTGGATATTAATTCATCATTGAAAACCTGAACTTGGTGTATTTTTCCAAAGAGTTAATCAAATTACCTATTACACTGAAATTATGGAAATCCAGTTTAAAATATTATTTTCGTAATGGTGAAAAATGAGTAAGAAGTGATGCTAATATTCTAAGAAGGAAGAGCCCTGTGTTTTGTAAGTTATGTATGTTAAGAATATAAAGCATTATTCTGAATTACAAATGAGGTATTCTCTAATTTATTCATAGCAATAAATGAATTAGTCATGAAAACCTTTACAATGAGAGATGATCCTCAGATGCATTTGTATTTCCTTTACACACACACGTTTTCTAGCATATCCTTTTGAATAATTTATGTATCCACAGTAAAATCATAATTCCAAAACCAAACTGAATTTCAAGTTAGAATGGATTTTAAAATTATCTGAGAAAATCTACCCCTTGGTGCAAGAATTTTTTCTAAAATAATGGCTCAGTAAAGTTTGTAAATTCTACAGCTTCAGCTCCAGGGTCCCTGCCCTACAACAGTGTTAGTGATTCTCCTCAGGCTAATGCAAGGCTGTGCCTGAACTTGACATTCCTGTATTTATGTGATATTCCTCCTGGATCATCCACAATCCACTCATGGATTCACTGCTACAATTAAGAAAATTGATTCTGGGATTTTATGCATGGGATATTTCTCTTTAGTTGATTTTATTTTATATCCTTTTTTTCTTTGTCCTTTTTTCTGTCACAACATAGATATAAAAGTGCATGTGTTTTCATTTAAAAGTTTATACAGTGCACTAGAAAGCAAAAGAACACAAAATGCTGAATATTATTGGTAAGAAATTTAGTGGGGTGGGGCTACTACACTAATAAGAACATAAAAGTAACATTGGTGCCCATAATTCAAAACATAAAATGCTTACTCCTATGATAACAAATATAATCAAATAAAGATTACCAAAATAAAATGCTATTATCCCCACTTTTATAAATTACCAATATTTTTCATGTACCAGGGACTGGATTTGGCTACATAGTATGTGAGATAAATGACAAAGCTCTTCCACTTCTAGCATACAAGTACCTAACCTGGATATTTTAGGGGCACGGTTTTTTAAAAAGTTTAAATCTTGATCATATGTGAAATTCAAACACATATATCATATTTCAAAAACGAAAATGCCTACAGCGCAGACTCTCTGACACAAATCAGTGTCTGTCCCATTGAAAGAAGACTTCAGAGTTTCAGCTCCACAGGAATGTTGCCACACAGGAATGCAAGCCTGTTTGTTGCCTGTCTTCACGTTTTTCTGGAGGAACCAGAAATGTGGATTTTGATGTAAAGTTTCTTCTTTTTGAATGTTGGGCACTAATTAAAAATAATTAAATAGGGTGTTCACAAAACAAGAAAACACCTCAATCAGCAACATCTAATATGTAGTTAGATAACCATAACATCCTTCCAGGCTAGCAGAGCCCAGGGCGGAATGCAGGCGAGTGGGGGAAGGGAGCTATCAGAGACAGGTAATAAGGAATCTTTTGGAAACAAACAAATCACCACGGGAAAAACGTTCTGCAATACTGAATAAGGTTTACTGATAGTAAACTTTGACCCTTGGGTACTAAGAAGCTGTACATGAGCTTTTCTCAATATAGGCGCTGGGGACTTTTATGCATCCTAAGGAGGAAAGGGCTATTTTTAAAATTCGTGTCTTGAAAGACCCAGGCGACTTTACTGGGAAATTTCAGTTCTTTCACCAAAATGTTGACTTGAGAATGGAAGATGATTGCATACAAAAAAAAAAAAAAAAAAAAGTGTGTGGAGGAGAACCAAACAAATATTGACGTAGCCTGGTTGAAAGCAGCCATATGGGAGGAAGAGGAAGAGAGAACATCTCAGGAGTTCTTTAGGCCAGGGCATGTGGATCCAAGATACAGGCCTTTGCAGGTTATGAAGAAAAACTATGAGGTGTTTTGCTGAGAGCCAACATCCTCAAAATAGAATCCGTCATCACCGTACTCACAGCGCCCATGAAGATGATGTGTTAGAGTTGGGTAAGACTCCATAGAACTCAGAGAGACACAGAAAGGAAGCTTATTGAAGCGTTTCAGTGTGTCAGGGTAGAGTGATTGATCCAGCAAGTGCCCCATTAAATTATTAACCAGGAGGTTTAAGGTCTTGCAGTACTGGAAACATTTGGGAACTTAGCAATTGCTACAGTTACTTAAGTGGATCACATCCCTTGGTTCCCACCCATGCGTCTGCTCTACATTGTGTGGTTGGACAGAGAAATACCCAATTTTATAAAGAGGTTCCCAAATAATACTACTTCCTTGATAAAGTTGTGGTAGGGATTAAGTTACATGTTGAATCTAAAGTGCTCAGCACAAACTTTGGAAAGCTAGTGATTCCAAGAGTCAACGAAGATTGGTGGAATATAAACATGTTACCATTCTGGAGAGCAATCTGGCACTACATTCGAATTGAATGTATGTTTGCTGTAAGACCCAGGGATTCTGCTTCTGGTTATACATACCAATGATATTCTTAAACGGATCTCAAAGGGACGTGTGCAAAGATGCGCCAGTGTTTTGTGTGGTATAGATTTGGTGGCCATCTGGGTGGCCATCACTGGGAGAGTAGATAAGAAAATGCATAGGGGGATCCTTACCTTGAATATTATAAAGCAATTAGAAACAGCAGACTGTATGTGTACATAGAGTTATAGAGAGTGGTTAAAATACTCAGTTTTTAATGAGAAAGATGAGAAAGACTTCACATACATTTAAAAGTACCATTTACATAAATTTTAAAATGTGCACAAAAACCACCGTGGCTGATGTGGCTCAGTGGATTGAGTGCTGACCTGTGAGTCAAAGGGTCACTGCTTCAGTTCCCAGCCAGGGCACATGCCTGGGTTGCAGGCCAGGTCTCCTGTAGGGGGTGCGTGAGAGACAACCACACATTGATGTTTCTCCCCCTCTTTCTCCCCTCCTTCCCCTCTCTCTAAAAAAATAAAATATAATCTTAAAAAAAAAACCATTAAACTCTTTCAAACAAATAAAATAAAAATGTGCACCATAAGGCAATAATATACATTTTATAAGAATATGTGAAAACAAAATGCAGTACCCAGAAACAGTTTACAATAATTGACCCTTGGAGGGATGCAAGAAACAGGTTTTTCTTTATAGGGTTCCAGCCTCTTTGGGGCTTAGAGCACTCCGGCTCAGAACTGTTCTCCCATGAAACCCAGCACTTCTCTTGCTCCCCACCAGGCTATAAGCCAAAACCATGCCCAGAAGTTCCCCATGTCCTTATCTGTTCTTAAGCTGGCTGTGCAAACTGTTCTCCATTCCCTCTGGAAGGTGCTCTTGTGGGTTTCAGAGTCCCCATCCTCTCGCAGCGGCTCTCTCCTTCAGGACCTGGGGTACGTTGTTCTCAGCCTCCATGTAATGGTTCAGGGAAACATGTGCCATGTTACACTGGATGATGATGGAGTCCAGGGAGGCACACGTCCCAAGAGAGTGACCTCTCCATACATCGTCCTTCAGAAAAGCAAAAGCCTGCAGCTCAATAGTCCCAGTTTGGTTCCAAGTACTTCCCATGAATCTGTGCTTGGTTAGGCAGGTCCCCACACAGTTCCATCACCTCTGTCGGGTCCCCCACAGCCCCATCAACTCTCTCCTTGCACCCCTTCCTCCAGCCTGCATGGCTGCCACTTCACTACAGACCGCATGGCATCTTGCTCCTTACTACCCACCAGACTGCGTGACAGAAAAAAACACCGCTCTTTCAGACCACCCTTATTTTAAATGCTCGGCCCAGAAATTCCTACATGACGTCATATCTGGCCCCTCCTATTATTTGCTACTTTTGCCAATTCCCCCATATCTTTTACCTTCTTTCCACTGTAGTCTTTAGTCAGGACAAGAGTTCCCCATGACACCTTGACACCTGGGCACCTGTCCCCCCTGGCTATGTCAGGAGTCACTGTACTCTCTGAAAGCCAGGTAGGCCTTTTGCCCTGGGCAGCAGCACAGCTAGTAACTTGCCATTGTTATGCAAAGTATCTCAAACACCTTATCCTCCACTGTCCTCTTTCCTCAATCCAGGGAAATTTGTGAGCGTTTTATGCTCTGGTATTTTTGGGCACCCCTACTCTGTACCCCATTACATTTACACATGAATTTATCACGTGAAAGAAAGGAAAATTAAAGTTTTTACCACATTGTCTGGCATATAGTATAATTAATTCTATCATTTAAGCAAAAAGAGGAACAGAAGCAGTCTGATAAAAGAAAAGAAAATGATAGAGAAAATTTCTTTCATTAAAAATTACATTTCACAGTCAGAAATTTGTAGCATCTGATAAATACTGAATGATTTCTGCCTGTGACCCCAACAAAGTGTTAGGTACAATTGGAGATAAAACAAAAAATACTTGATGTATTCTTTCTCCTCAAGGAAGAAACCAATAAACTTGAAATATAGTGAAAAATACCTGAAGTACGGTGAGAAACTGGTAGGGTTAATGCTTTAAAGAGTAAAACTTCCATGACCCTGAATAACCTCGGCAATCTTGTGAAAGAAGAACAAAGTAGGAGGGACCACAATACCTGATATCAAACTCTATTATGAGACCAGTGTAATCAAAACAGTCTGGTACTGGCATAAGAATAGACATATAGATCAATAGAACAGAATAGAGGACCCAGAAGTAAACCCATGTCTGTAAGGTCCATTAATATTCTACAAAGGGGGCAGGAGCATAATATGGAGTAAAAATAGCCTCTTCAACAAATGTTCCTGGGAGATCTGGAATGGTACATGCAAAAAAATGAAACTAGACCACCAACTTACACCATTCACCAGAATAAACTCAAAATGGCTAAAAGACTTAAACATAGCAATGACACCATTAAAGCCCTAGAGGAAAACATAGGCAGTAAAATTTCAGATATCCCACACAGCAGTATTTCCACTGATATATCCTCTAGGGCAAGGAAAATAAAGAGTAAACAAATGGGACTACATCAAATTAAAAAGCTTCTGCACGGCTAAAGAAACTATCATCAAAATGAAAAGGGAACCAACTGTATGAGAAAACATACTTACCAATGATACCTCAGACAAGGTTTTGTTCACCAAAATATGTAAAGAACTCACATGACTCAACACTGGGAAGACAAACAATCCAGTTAAAAAATGGGCAAAGGACCTGAAAAGACACTTCTCCAAGGAGGACATACAAAGGGCCCAGAGACACATGAAAGGATGTTCAGCATCGCTAGCCATCAGAGAGATGTAAATTAAAACCACAGTGAGATACCACTTCACACCAGGCAGAATGGCCATCATAAACAAATCAACAAACAATAAGTGCTGGTGAGGATGCTGAGAAAAGAACTCTAGTGCTCTGTTGGTGGGAATGCAGACTGGTACACCCACTGTGGAAAACAGTATGGGATTTCCTCAAAAAACTAGAAATGGAACTGCCTTTTGATACAAGGATTCCTCTGCTGGGATTATACCCTAAGAATCCTGAAACACCAATTCAAAAGAGCCTATGCACCTCGATGTTCATAGCAGTGTTATTTCTAAAGCCAAGTGCTAGGAACGGCCAAGTGCCCATCAGTAACTGAGTGGATCAAAAAACTGTGTTACATTTACCGGAGGAAAGAACTGGAATGGTCTAGTAAAGAACCAGTATAGCCTGGGTGGTATAGCTCAGTGGATTGAGCGTCAGCCTGTGAACCAAAGGGTCACCAGTTCGATTCCCCAGTCAGGGCACATGTCTGGGTTGCAGGCCTGGTCCCCAGTAGGGGGCGTGCGAGAGACAACCACACATTGATGTTTCTCTCCCTCTCTTTCTCCCTCCCTTCCCCTCTGTCTAAAAATAAAATAAATAAAATCTTTTAAAAAAAAACAGTATAAATGATCCATGGACATAGACAGCAGGGTAGGGTTTGACTATGGTGGGGGCGGGGAAGGGGAGAGCAACAGGGGAAAACTGGGACAACTGTAATAGAACAACAATTTTTTTAAAAAGTAAAACCTTCATGTGGTGTATTATTAGGTGATGTATTATGACTCATTAACCCTTAAATCCGCCCATGGAGCAAATATCACTGAGTCCAGCACACATCAGGTTCTGTGCTAAGTGGAGAAAATGCAAAGGGACCTCAGGAAGGTACCTGACTTAAAGGGGCAGACAGGTTCAAAGACAAACTGGACCGCAGAGATTTTTTAAGGTAGGTTAAGTACAGAGCAGGGCTGGTTAAAATGTGCGTGGCCTCTGAAGGGCTGAAACGGGAGTTCAACTTTCAAAGTTTTTTTTTGTTGTTGTTTTTGTTTTAAATAAGGTTTAGCGTGAAGTGAAAACTCAAAGATAGTTGTCTTCATTACAGCAATAATGATATAAGGAAGATAGTCTTACTTTATCTTTTCAGAGAATAGAACAAAATGAAAATGTATTGAATTGCAGAAAGAAATGAAATGGCTTTTCAATGTGGTTTATTTTTATATGCAGTTGCATAATAGTGCATTATCTTTTATTTCAGATACACTGGCCCAGTACATCACTAAAAATAGAAGAATGCATAATGAAAGGAAAAGATGCAGTAAGTGTCATTCATTGTAAACTAAGCAAATCCTCAAATATACCTCTCATCAATCACAAAGGACTGAATCCCTAACTTTGTATTTGCTTTAAAAATCATATATGCCATTTATGTCAGGAATAAAAATGTATATTCCTTATAGTAATATTTATTTTCTATGTATCTGAGAAAAAAATTGTAGGTAATTTTTGAGAAAAAGCACACCCTGTGAGATTTTATTTCACTTTGTTTAGTTAATTAGAAACATGCAGAAACTAACAGAGAAAGCAGAAAAAAGTTTGAAAGAAGGCAAAAGCAGTAAACGTGCTTTATGTATTGCACAAATCTTAAAGGGTCTGTCCTGCTCTCAGCTGCAGTGTTCCATTTCTCTATAGTTTCTTTGCAGCATACGGGTGAGAAAGGTCGTCAGTAGCACCGTCTCTGTCAGCGTTGCCAGCACATTAAACAGGTGAAAGAGGACCTCCACCTGCCAGGGGTGGCTGGCCCATGATGCCATTACACATCTTTGGAGAAAGGCATGCACTTCTCCTTTTCAAAGTTACTTAGCCTGTTTTTCAAGGAGAAAACAAAATACCTTGTAAAAGACTAATACGCATTATACCAACTCAATTCTCTGTAGCAACTGGGTCACAGCCAAGGAATGAGTCAAGACATTCTTGCTGGCTTAGTCCTCAGCGTGATGCTGACTAATTGAACACACTCTAAGACTATGTCCATATAAGCCCTGCTGAGCCAAAATGTTGTCTAATTGGTTCACTCAAGATGTGACAGTGTTTCAAGAGCTGAAAAGCAGGTATTTATAGCAATATGAGAATTGAATATTTTCCCCATGCCTGGGGGAAATAGATTATTTCAACTATATGGGTCACCCATACAATAAAATGTTACATGAGTAGGAAATTGAAGAAATAAATATGTGCTCTGGATAATCAGCTCAGTAGTGCTATAACCTGAGTCATTTATGGTGAGATGGCTCTGCTGGCTTTTTTTCCTAACACTGTTATATGAGACCCTTTAAAGTCACAATCTGTCCTATAGAATATTGCATTTACTGATTACTGCACTATGGCATGTATTAATATCGAAATAATATTTAACATTAAAAGAGTTGAGTATATCTCTCATAATTTGTTTTAAATAAAGTAGCAATACCTAATTGGCCAACAAGCTGTTTGCTAGAATTAATTTTAGCCAAGTCGATTTGAAGGAATTTTAAATGTTTTTTCATTTCTCACGCTGATCATAAAAGTTACCTAGTGACTGATGTATTAAACTTTGTTAAGCATGTAATATGTATTAGGTTCTGTGTTTAATTGACTGAGGAATACAAACATGTGTAAAATAAAGATTCTGTCCTCAAAAACATTACAGTTGAATACCAGTGTAGGTAAACTAGAGCTCCTTGGCTAAATGTGGCCTGCCATAAATAAAGTTTTGTTAGAACACAGACATGCACATTCACTTGCGTATTGTCTATGAATGTAAGTAGTAGAGATCAGATCATCAAACTATGATCCTTTGTAGAAAAAGTTTGCTGATCTGTGGGCTGCAATCTTAGTGTAACCACTATAAAATGTTCCTTTTATTGGCTAGCTTTCTATCTGTTTACTTGAAAATTGTCTATGAAAGTGTTTTGTGTGAATTTTTATTTGAAGATGTGACTTACTTTCCCAAATGTTAAAACTCTGTTATGCTCTACAGTCTGCATATGTTTTCTTATGAGCAAAGAAGCTTTTTCTAATTATTGGTTTTCTGACTTTATGCTGATTCATTGTTTATATATACTTTAAAACAATAACAGCATTGGGAATAACTTAATTACTTGGTGGAACATATTGCCATGCAAATCTTTACGCTTGAATAAATTTCTGAACAGTGCTTTTTTCTTTATCAGTTGTATACTAGAATTCTTGAAAATGTTTTACTTCCATTGTTAAATCTAATTCCTACATCACTGCTTACAGAAATGTCCATGCATCATCCAGGTCCCTTCTGCCACTGGTCCTTGTACTTTGTTCATCTGTCCTTCTTGCCTCCTCTGGCCAAAGGAGGCTTAAACATGAGATTCCTGGGGTTAAGAAAAACAAAAATCAAAAAAAGGGCTAAACATTGTACTCTCCGATTTCTTCTTTTTTGCTGCTTTAGAGTGAATGCGCAAATTTTGTTCGGGTTTTGCACCACTATAATAGGACACACCTTCTCGTCTGCGGCACTGGAGCTTTTGACCCACTTTGTACCTTCATCAGAGTCGGATCCCACTTGGAGGTAAGCCTGTTTCACTCACTGCCGTCAATAGAAATAATGACTAAAAGAGCTTTGGTTTTAAAGTTAGGGTGTGGCATTTCCTTTAAAGAAAAAGAAAAACAGCGTTTGTGAAATACTGATTCAATTTGCTTACATCAGAGAAGTCTCTCAGAGCCTTTGAAATCTTTGTGAGCTGTAAAATTTGTGAACCAATTAATTCTTCATGTAACTTTTCAATGAACAATTTGATTTACTTAATTTGTCTACTTAAAAATATTTCTTACTATGAAACTATGTTCTCTATTGTATTATTATATAAATTTGTATTAACATAACCACCAAACTGGAATGTATACTTGAATTTACATATACATGTATAAGTAAATAAATTTCTATGAATAAAATTCCTACATATAGTATTTTATAAAGGGCATGTAATTACTCCTTAGTCAGCTGAGTTGAGGAGGTGGATTTGGATGTGGGGAGAGTCTGCGAACTGACAAGCTAAGTATGCGTGGGTGAGAGCTCTATGGCGCTTTCCCCCAGACTCCATCACTAGGTGACACGGTATAATAAGAGTAAGTCACAACTGAATTCACCACACACATAATGTTTACTAACAAGCAGGCTGGCAGATCAGTCATACAACCTATTTCACAAATTGGTTAAACTCTCAACTCTCATTTATTTTAAGCACCATCCATCACAATTTCACTCTAAAGCATTTTAAATGATATTCTGATGTCAAGATCTGTTTATTACATTTCATTTAGGCAGAATCCTGCCTTAAGATGGGACAGAGATAAAAACAGAGAGATAAAAACAGAGTCATACCTGTTCTGTAGTTCAGCAACTAGACTCTCTTGATTCTTGTATCCCAATTATGAGACAGAATCTACGACTATGAAATATTTTCAGCGATCACATACAAAGAATAACATATTTCTCTAGTGAAAAAAATATGTCTGATATTCCTTATACTAGTGAACATTCAGGTGCACATATAATTAACAATATCTGAAGTGTTCCCTCTCAGCTGCCTCTGGAGAGGGCCCTGATTGAGGTACTTCATCTGTTAAGTATTTTCATAGGCTGGGTTTTGATTAGAATATTTTAAATGTTCACTTACCACCACTAGTAGTGGACTAAAGTTAAATAGCATGTGCAAACACATCATAGTGTATTACTGAATTATTTTAAAGAAAC